>JAFMOC010000058.1:3640000-3733369 GCA_019802505.1 Corydoras sp. C115 | reverse complement strand
GACCACAAATCAAAGTGTTAATGAGTTTAGGATATTTTTATAACCAAAGAGTGCATTCATTTCTGTGGATAGTACACTACTCAAATCAACTGAACTGTATTGAAAGCTGTTGCAACTCACTGTACAGTTTATTTAAATAAAACTATTTTCCTTATAAATGACTTAATTTGTTTCAAATAAAATCCTGAGATGTTGACTTCACAAGCTTAAGTTTGGATTACATGAATAATCCAGATATCAGAGATGAAACCAAAGGGTGTAATGTGATCTTGGTTACAAAAAAAAAACACCCAAATCCATCCATTATCTTCTGCTTTATCCTCTACTAGGGTCAAGGGGAGGTTCCCCATGCCCATCCAGGGGAGAACGTTCGGGTGCAGGGAAGATACACCAAGGACAGGGAGCCAATCTATTGCTGGGAACACTCACTCACACAGACACACACTATATGGGGTAATTTGGAGAATTCAGTTGACTTTGATGCATGTTTTTGGACTGTGGGAGGAAACAGGAGAACCCGGAGGAAACCCATGCGGACACGGGGAGAACATGGAAACTCCACCCTGATTGGGATTCGAACCAGGAATCCCTTGGTGTTAAGTCCCAGCTATCCGCATAACATTTTTGTGAATGTCGTCATGACGACATTGGGACACTCCTAGCGACTAATTGCAAAAATGATAAATCATCTCATTCCAATTGGTCACAGATTTTTTTTTTTTAGTGTTAGAAATTTATAAAAAGTTTATAAGAACGATTTGTTTAGAATTCTCACTTGAACAGATGAAAAACAAATAAAATTAGTGTTTTTATTTTAATTTATTTATTTTAATTTATTTATTGCATAAGTGCACATATGGATATTCTACAAAAGGCAAAACCTCACTTTCACTTTAAACTTTCACTGTAGTTGATATTAAAAATGTATCATCACAAAAAAGACTTGCCTTCTTACAAACTGACTCAGATCTTTAAAATGTGCACACTTTTTTTTTAACGCTATTTAAGTTTCTTGGTCTTTAATGAACTTTTCCCACTGGGAGTGGAGGACTTATAGGTGGCGCTAAAGAGCATGGTGAGGATCAGCATTAAAGGAATGATGAGGTATGGAGAATAAATGGCCACCAGATTAAGACGCTCCTGCATCGTCTGTGGACCTGGATGTGGAGTTAGAGCAAACTCATGAAGGATGATGTGGGACAGGATGGGGATCAGGGAGGTGGCAACATGTGCAGAGTACAAAAGTACAGGAGTTCTGATCCATCTGCAGCTACCTGCAAAAACAAAACAAATCTTTCAAGCTCGGGTGGCACCGTGGTTTAGTGGTTAGCATGTTCTCCTCTCAGCACTAGGGATTCCCGGTTCGAATCCCCATCTGGGTGGAGTTTCCTTGTTCTCCCCGTGTCCAGGTGGGTTTCCTCCTTCCTTAAAAATGAGTTCAGATGCAGTAGAACAGGCAGCATTTCATAGACTACTGTTGATTAATGTTGATCCACTAACCTTTTAAAAACGCGTAGGCGGCGACGGGAAAGAAGGGCAACTGCACAAGAGCTTCACAAAAGATGAAGGACCTGAACCAAACTGGAGGCTCCAGAACCATGGGGTCTTTAAACTCAGCAGCATACCAGTGAAGCAGGTCTTTCAGCTGCAGGGATAAAGCGGAGGGAGCACGTGGTGAGAATGTAGTGAGAACGGTGTGAGAACGTCGTGAACACGTAGTGAGAACGATGTGAGAACGTCGTGAGAACGATGTGAGCACGTAGTGAGAACGTTGTGAGCACGTAGTGAGAACGATGTGAGCACGTAGTGAGAACGAAGTGAGCACGTAGTGAGAACGTTGTGAGCACGTAGTGAGAACGATGTGAGCACGTAGTGAGAACGAAGTGAGCACGTAGTGAGAACGAAGTGAGCACGTAGTGAGAACGTAGTGAGAACGATGTGAGCACGTAGTGAGAACGTTGTGAGCACGTAGTGAGAACGTAGTGAGAACGATGTGAGCACGTAGTGAGAACGTTGTGAGCACGTAGTGAGAACGAAGTGAGCACGTAGTGAGAACGTTGTGAGCACGTAGTGAGAACGATGTGAGCACGTAGTGAGCACGTTGTGAGAAGGTTGTGAGAACGACGTGAGCACGTTGTGAGAAGGTTGTGAGAACGTTATCAATGTTAAACTCAGGTGAAGATGCTGATCAGTTCAAACTCACACTTTGAGGATACACGTGCTCTGGGAGCAGCGCCTGAAGATCGATGAAGAGCGTTATAGGAATGTGAGACGCAAAATAGATAAAGAAGATAATCTCTAAAAGTCGAAGAAACATTTTATAAACGTTTCCAAATAAACTCCAAGCTGCCGGATCCCCGAGCTGCAGAGAGTTTTAAAGCAAACAGGGCAGAGTTCAATAACACTGATTCAACCGCAGGTAAGATAGCTTCCTATTGGCTGTCCGGCTCCTACGTCAGCACAAGGCGTGGTTTTGTGTGAACGCTGCGTGGCGGTAATGAACAAAGAGCATGAAGATCGTATAAAGATAAACCCTTTATCACGAACTATATAATAAAAATAATAATAATAATAATAATAATAATAATAATAATAATAATCATTACAGAGGCTGCATGGTGTTTAGCACGTCTGCCTTTCAGCGCTGAGGATCCAGGGTTCGAATCTCGTTCTGGGTGGAGTAGACATCCAGTTGAATTGGAGTTGAATTAATTGCCTAATTGCCCCACTAGGTGTGTGCGCTGCGATGGGTTGGATCTGCCCAGCGCGTGAAGGATGGAAATGTGGAACACTCACAACCCTTTGGAAAATAATGAAAAGATTTTAAAATAAGGTTTATTCTAAAAAAAAAAAACATACATAAATGTTAATGAGGGGGGGGTCTGCACTGTTATAAACGAGGAGTTAAAGAACAGTTACTTTTTTTTATATTTAACTTCTGTAAGTGGCGGCACGGTGGCTTAGTGGTTAGCATGTTCTCCTCTCAGCGCTAGGGATTCCCGGTTCGAATCCCCATCTGGATGGAGTTTCCATGTTCTCCCCGTGTCTGCGTGGGTTTCCTCCAGGTTCTCCGGTTTCCTCCCACACTCCAAAAACATGGATCAAGTCAATTGAGTTCTCCAAATTGCCCCAAATAGAGTGTGTTTGTGAGAGTGAGTGTGTGCCCAGGAATAGATTGGCACCCAAAGATAAAATACTTTGTAAGATATATTCATTCATTCATTATCTCCCGCTTTATCCTCTATTAGGGTTGCGGTGGGGTTCCCCATGCCCATCCAGGGGAGAACGTCTCGGGCGCTGGGCAGATACACCCAGGACATGGCGCCAATCCATCGCTGGGCACACACTCACTCACACAGACACACTCTATATGGGGCAATTTTTTGAGAATTCAATTGACTTCATCCATGTTTTTGGACTGTGGGAGGAAACCGGAGAACCCGGAGAAAACCCACGCAGACACGGGGAGAACATGGAAACTCCACCCAGATGGGGATTCGAACCGGGAATCCCTAGTGCTGAGAGGAGAACGTGCTAACCACTAAGCCACCGTGCCGCCTTGTAAGATATAATAATCCTTTATTGGCGGCACGGTGGCTTAGTGGTTAGCATGTTCTCCTCTCAGTGCTAGGGATACCCAGTTCGAATCCCCATCTGGGTGGAGTTTCCATGTTCTCCCCATGTCCGTGTGGGTTTCCTCCGGGTTCTCTGGTTTTCTCCCACAATCCAAAAACATGGATCAAGTCAATTGAGTTCTCCAAATTGCCCCATATACAGTGTGTTTGTGTGAGTGAGTGGGTTGGCGCCCTGTCCTGGGTGTATCTGCCCAGTGCCCGAGACGTTCTCCCCTGGATGGGCATGGGGAACCCCACCGCGACCCTAATATAGGATAAAGCGGAAGATAATGAATGAATTAATGAACTTCAGTAAGTATCTATATTGTGCTCCAGAACATTTTTATGGTTATGTATATTTCATGTATGAAATTTGAACTGAAAATGCTACAATGATGGGTGCCAAACTCAAGGTCCTCGTAATACAATTATCTAATATAATATATTATACAATTATTGATCGATTATTGTTATTAATGGCCCAGCAATATGTTTTTTGGAACATGTTCATATTTTGAATTTGTATCATTGACAGGAACTTTGTTATGGAGAGCAGAAATATTTTTTTATTATTATTAATTATTTATTATGATTATTATTATTTTTTATAAAATGACCCAGGAGCAAAGAAAACTGAACGTTTTTATTTATTTTTACTTTTGTGAAAAAGCTTTTTTCCCCTACATTTTTTCATGTCTTTTTATATATATTATTTTGTATTATTTTATGCAATATTATTATTATAATTTTGGCGGCACGGTGGCTTAGTGGTTAGCACGTTCGCCTCTCAGCGCTAGGGATTCCCGGTTCGAATCCCCATCTGGGTGGAGTTTCCATGTTCTCCCCATGTCCGCGTGGGTTTCCTCCCACAGTCCAAAATCATGGATCAAGTTAATTGAGTTCTCTAAATTGCCCCATATAGAGTGTGTTTGAGTGTGTACCCAGCTATGGATTGGCGCCCTATCTGCCCAGCGCCCGAAACGTTCTCCCCTGGATGGGCATGGAGAACCATACCGCAACCCTAATAGAGGATAAAGTAGAAGATAATGAATAAATGAATGAATATTATAATTTTAAATCATGAATTACAGATTAATGTCGTCAGTGAGACGCTTTCCCGATAAGCACTAAACCTGTTGTAGCTGTTTTTATGAAGTGTATTCTGTAATTTGGCCAGTAGGTGTCATTGTTTGATCATTATAGAAACTTGTAAGGCGTTAAATGGCAATATTCGCTTTAAAAGCCGGACTAGATTATGTCGCGGAAGACAAGTTAATTGAAGATTTTGTTTTCAGTAAGCATTTATAAGTCACACCTTGTTTATTTCATCATAACGTTTTGTTTACGTGTAATGGTACAAACGTGATTGGTACATGTGTTCTGGAGCTGCGCCTGAAGATCGATTAAGATAATGATGGGAATGTGCAACGCTAAATAGATAAAGAAGAATCTTTAAAGGTCGCAGAAACATTTTAATATTACGTTTACTAATAAACTCCAAACTGCAGGATTGTCTGAGGAACAGTGTTAGAGGGAATGTCTAATTAGGTGTTTATATGCTCGCGTCCTATTGGCAGTTCGACTCTTACGTCAGCACAACTCAGCCTAACGTTAATGAATAAAAAGCATGGGGTTCGTTTAAAGATAAAATACTTTGTAAAATATAATAATCCTTTATTGGCAGCACGGGGGTTTAGTGTTTAGCATGTTCTCCTCTCAGCATTAGGGATTCCCGGTTCGAATCCCCATCTGGGTGGAGTTTCCATGTTCTCCCCGTGGATTTCCTCCGGGTTCTCCGGTTTCTTCCCACAGTCCAAAAACATGGATCAAGTCAATTGAGTTCTCCAAATTGCCCCATCTAGATTGTGTCTGTGTGAGTGAGTGTGTGCCCAGGAATAGATTGGCGCCCTGTCCTGGGTGTATCTGCCCAGCTCCTGAAACATACTCCCCTGGATGGGCATGAGGACCCCCCCCCCGCAAAAGCGGAAGATAATGGATGGATGGATAATCCTTTATTGTCTCCCCATGGCGATACGGTGGCTTAGTGGTTAGCATGTTGCCACTATGTATTGTGTGTGCATGTATGTGAGAGAGAGTGTGCCAAGCAATAGATTTGCACCCTGTCCTGGGTACATCTGCCCAGCACCCGAAATGATCTCTTTGGATGGGTATGGGGTATAAGATAAAGACTACAGTTTAATCATTCAATAAATAAATCAATATGCATTATTCATACCCTAGAAAATCATAACAGGTTACATCATGTTACAACTTGTTCCTTTATTAGTTCATTCATTCATTATCTTCCGCTTTATCCTATATTAGGGTCGGGGGGTTCCCCATGTCCATCTAGGGGAGAGAACGTTTTGGGCGCTGGGCAGATACACCCAGGACAAGGCGCCAATCTATCGCTGGGCACACACTCACTCACACAAACACACTCTATATGGGGCAATTTGGAGAACTCAGTTGACTTGATCCATATTTTTGGACTGTGGGAGGAAACCGGAGAACCCGGAGGAAACCCACGCGGACACGGGGAGAACATGGAAACTCCACCCAGATGGGGATTCGAACCAGGAATCCCTAGTGCTGAGAGGCGAACGTGCTAACCACCGTGCTGCCCCCTTTATTAGTTCATTCATTCATTCATTCATTATCTCCCGCTTTATCCTCTATTAGGGTCACGATGGGGTTCCCCATGCCCATCCAGGGGAGATGGGGCGCTGGGCAGACAGACCCAGGACAGGGCGCCAATCCATCGCTGGGCACACACTCACTCACACAGAACATGCTAACCACTAAGCCACCGTGCCGCCTCCTTTATTAGTTGATTTATTAAATGTAAAAGTTTAATGATCAAGCGGGGTGGCACGTTCGTCTCTGGGGATCCAGCCTCAAGTCCCGATCTGGGTGGAGTTTCCATGATCTCCCCGTGTCCGCTGGATCAAGCATCAGTGGCTTTTTCAGAACAAGAAAATTGGAAAAAGTCCTTCCCGATATGACGAGGACATGCAGCCTCCACACAGAAAGGATTTTTCGTTGCCTCAGCTGGGAATTGAACACGGGGTTTTCTTTTTGTGAGGAGGAAGTGCTAACGGCAGCGTCGCTGTGTCGCCTGCTAGTTTTATGAGGCTCGAACAGGCACTTCTGCAGCACGGTTGTAATGACAGGCGGCCTTTTTTAATTATAAGTCTGAAAGATCAAAGTGGCTTTGAAGCTCTTGCTTTAAGGTAAAAAGGTTACATAATGTTGCTTTAAAAGCACAGACTAAAATAACATTTCAAACTCTAATTTGAGAAATCTCAGTATTTGAAAGACTGGTGGTCTGATACACATTCTAAATATCTTTAAATAACTTTTTAGCAATATTAAATACATTTATACACGGTGCTCTTAATCCTTTAATTGTAGGGGTGGAACAATTTTAAAAAACACTACTGCTCAAATTAATTTCATTATTATTAATATAATTGGAGTAGGGTGACACAGTGGCTTTAAAAAAAGAAAACATGTAATACAGTCTGTAATTAAATTACTGCACGTGTTATATGCAGTAGGTCAGAGTGATGTTTATCAAATGTATATTTGTATGAAGATGCCTGGGAAGATGTACGTGCTTATTATAAATAGCATTGTCAGTGTTTGTTCAATTTTATTTCTGTTCAAAGTTATTTTTATTATTATTATTATTATTATTATTATTATTATTATTATTAATTCAAGTAGTTTTATTTAGTTAACGTATGAGCATGCGGACAGGGCAGGGTGTAGGTGACAGTCATGGTGCCATCACAGTGCTGATCTGAATCCCACAGAAAACACATGCTCTGAAATCAAAAGCATGTTTGAGCAATGTGTCCAACAAACATGACGGAATGACACCAGGTCCATCAGGAGGAACTAGGAGAAAGATCACAGGTACTAAAGCTTTTTCTTATAAATAAACCTACTTAGCTACTAATCTGAAAATAACTTATAAAGTACAGGTTTATATTTACAAATACAGTTACACTGATGCGAGAGTAGAGAAATAAGGAAGTTTAACCACTAAGTGGTTATATATATATATATATATATATATTTTTTTTTTTTTTTTCATCCATTATCTTCCGCTTTATCCTATATTAGGGTCGCAGGGGGGTTCCCCATACCCATCCAGGGGAGAATATTTCGGGCGCTGGGCAGATAGACCCAGGACAGGGTGCCAATCAATCACTGGGCACACCCTCACTCACACAGACACGCACGCATTACACACTTTATATGGGGCAATTTGGAGAACTCAATTGACTTGTTCCATGTTTTTGGACTGTGGGAGAAAACCCAGGTGGACACGGGGAGAACATGGAAACTCCACCCAGATGGGATTCCAACCGGGAATCCCTAGCGCTGAGAGGAGAACATGCTAACCACTAAGCCACCGTGCCACCAAAAGAAATATCATTTACTAATATTCTACAAGGGCCCATGTCTGTGCTGGTTTTCTCTGGTTTTCCTTACACAGTCCAAAAACATGGATTCAAGGTGAATTGAATGCCCCCATATAGTGTGTGTGTGTGTGTGTTTGATGGATTGGTGCCATGTCCTGGGTGTATCCATCCAGTGCCTTCTCTCCTTGAATGGACATAGGGAACTATATATGCTATAGGCGACAGTGTCAGCTTTTCCCTTACCCTACATGGTTAGCCGACAGGAACTGGATACTTGACGTCATTGTTTCTAATTTACGGTCAGTCTATGCTTACAGTAAATGTATGACATAAAAATAATGCATTAATGACAGCAGACATTTTAGAAACAAAACACCACCCATCCAGTGTTATTTCAGATTCAATTTGACAATGACGGTAAACAGTCCCCCTCTGTTTGGTTCACTACGTCCACATAATCCTGCAAGAAAAGAAACAGTATTATTTAAAAATTTGATATTATTTATTTAACACTGGCTTAAACACACACACACACACACACACACACACACACACACACACACACACACACACACACACACACACACACACACACACACACACACACACACACACACACACACACACACACACACACACACGGACTACATACAGAATCATTTTCCATGATATTCTCCAGGAATTTGACGATGTCGGTGAAGGAGGGTCTGGCTGTGTATAGCTCCAACCAGCAGTCCCTCATTATCTGTAATCTGAATATACAATAGAACAATGCAAACAGAAATTGGGTAGTGCTAGTAAGAGTACATATAAACAATCCAATAATAACACACACCTCTGAGTGCTTCACATTCGTATCAATGTGTGATATACAATACATTATTTTATATCATGTACCAATAATAGAAATACAGATCAATATAAACAGCGACCTGATTCCTGGTGAGCACTAAATCCATTTTCCATTACTTAGTAAGCAATTAATGCTCACTAAACTAGGTTAGATTACGGAAGACCAGTTTTTTAATCATTTGTTTTTTAATAAACATATTTCTGAATTAAACCTATTTTTTTTTCATTACAGTGTGTTTATAATAGTTTTTAAAAAGCAATAAGGCAATCAAGGTTGTGTAACATTGTAAATAAATTAATAAGGCACACGCTCGTTATATTGCCTGATATAAAGGTTATGCTCACATCTCGGGTCGGCAGCTGTCAGGACCCGTGTTCCTCTGTCCACCGCAAATGTGATGCACCACTTGCTCGGATGTTTCCAAACTGGGGTAGGGCAAGCTGCCTGTAAGAAACACAGAAATCAACCTTACTTTGCTTTCCTTTTTGCCTCTATAAATCGGATTACATTAAATGGAGGGTCTATAATAGAGCTGAACTCACCAAACGTCTGAATTTCCCATAAGACGATACCATAGGCCCAAACATCCCCTTTAAAACTGTAGTAGTTGTTCCGGAAATATTCCGGAGGATACCAGCGCAGGGGCACTCTCTCCTAAAAACATATGAGAATGCTGAAACATGTCGGGAGAGGCTGGACCTGAGGGGGACATGGTGATGAATGTGATGAGCCATACAGATAATGCAACATCTAACCCTGTGCTGTTTTTTCCTCGTGCTTCTGCGGCTTCTCATACGCGTTAGGTCTCTGGCCAGGCCAAATTCGGCCACCTTGATCTCCCATGGGAAACGACTGACCAGAATATTCCTTAGCGCGAGGTCACAGTGCACCACCTGTTGCACACAAGAAAAGGTCCTCTTCAAAATGCAGATTCCATGGTTTTTAAAAGTTTAATACTAAAACTGGGGTGCCATGGTGATGTAGTGGTTAGCACGTTCGCCTCTTACTTGCTGGGGATACAGGTTCGAATTCCCAATTTCCGTATTTTGTGTTGGTTTCCTCTCACAGTCCAAAAACATGGATTCAAGGTAAATTATCTGCTCTAAATTGCCCCTATATTTCATACCAAGCTGCTTGCCCATTACGGATTCAGTCTTCCAGCCTGGTGCAGGTCTAGAGTTTTGTTTCTGCTGTCCTTTGACAGCTCTTTGGTCTTCACCAGTGTAGAGTGTAGAGTGTGACTGTTTGAGGTTGTGGGCAGGTGGCTTTTGTACTGTTAACAAGTTCAAACAGGTGCCATTATTCATTCATTCATTCATTATCTTCCGCTTTATCCTATATTACGGTCGCGGGGGGTTCCCCATGCCCATCCAGGGGAGAACGTCTCAGGCGCTGGGCAGATACACCCAGGACAGGGCGCCAATCTATCGCTGGGCACACACTCACTCACACAAACACACACAACACACTCTAGTGCTGAGAGGCGAACGTGCTAACCACTAAGCTTCCGTGCCGCCCCAGGTGCCATTAATACAGGTATATATATATATATATATATAGTTGAGGACAGAGGAGTCTTGAAAAGAAGAAGTTACAGGTCTGTGACAGACAGAAATCTTGCTTGTTTGTAGGTGACCAAATACTTATTTTCCACCATTATTTGCAAATAAATTCTTTAAAAATCAGACAATGTGATTTTCAGAATTTTTTTCTCATTTTGTCTCTCATAGTTGAGGTCTACCTATGATGTCAATTACAATTACATCGCTCATCCTTTAAAGTGGGAGAACTTGCACAATTGGTGACTGACTAAATACTTTTTTCCCCCCCACTGTATTTGCCCGAACATTCTCCCTTGGATGGGGGACCACCCATGTGGCACTATTTCATGCAGCCAACTGCAACTCGGCTTTCCCATGACAGCAGTATGGAATTGTGATTGTGATGGAATTACAGCAGCGCTGGGTGAGGATGATATGGAGTGAGAATCAGCATCATGGTGAGGGTGAATCACCTGCAAGATTCATCACTATACAGCGCAGTGAACCATTTGAGTTGTACTTGAGTTTGTACTTTGAGTTGTTGAAAAATCGAGTTAAGCTAAGAGGGGGCAAATCCAGAGATTGTCCTGTGGGCCAGAGTCTGTGCCTTGTACTGAATGCGAGCAGCTACAGGGAGTGATGGAGCGAGAGGAGGACTGAAGTGACACGAGTTCCACAGAATGGACAGATATGTCACAAGATTTGAGTTGACCATATTTAAAACAATAAAGTGACGATATTACACATACATCTATCCATCCATCCATTATCTTCTGCTTTATCCTCTATTGGGGTCGTGGGGGGGGGGGTTCCCCATGCCCATCTTGGGGAGAACGTTTTGGGCGCTGGGCAGATACACCCAGGACGGGACACCAATCTATTGCTGGACACACACTCACTCACTCACACAGACACACTCTATATGGGGCAATTTGGAGAAATCAGTTGACCTTGATCCATGTTTTTGGACTGTGGGAGGAAACCTGAGAACCCAGAAGAAACCTATGCGGACACTGGGAGAACATGGAAACTCCACCCAGATTGGGATTCGAACCGGGAATCCCCAGCACTGAGAGGAGAACATGCTAACCACTAAGCCACCGTGCTGCCCCACATACATCTAAATAAATTTAATTAAATCTCTGAAGTATTTTAGTTAAAAAAAAAAAAAAAGAGATACCATTTTTGAGCGCAGGTGTTCCATGGCCAGAGCGATGTGATATGAGACGATCGTGAAAAGGCTCTGGAGTTCAGGATCAGTTCTAAGCCTCAGTTCATGAGACTGGATAAAGCTGCGCAGTGTCCCGTAGCTCACAAACTCCATGAGGAGCATAAACGGTTCTGCAAAAAGAACCACAAGCACATTATAAAAAAAACTAACATCTACTATAGATGAACTACACACAACCTACAGCGTCACTGATGGGGTGGAGGGGGAGGAGCTTAATAAATGTTATCACAGGCAAATATTTAGTCGATCATGGTGCATTTCTACAAACCCTGTACCAGCGGAATTATATTTGTTTGTGTTTAGTGCCATATCATCAGAATATTGGCTATACACAACCATTCTTCACTCAATATAAACCGTCATTTTGGAACTAAACTGGTATCTCCACACACAGCATTCATATTCATTTTGTTTGCCTCCATTTAAATATCCATGTGATTTAAATATCCATGTGTTTACCTTGCTTCCCCCCCCTTTTCCATCCATCCATTATCTTCCGCTTTATCCTACATTAGGTTCGCGGAGGGGGTTCCTCATGCCCATCCAGGGGAGAACGTTTCGGGCGCTGGGCAGATACACCCAGGACAGGACACCAATCTATCGCTGGGCACACACTCACTCACACAGACACACTCTATATGGGGCAATTTGGAGAACTCAATTGATTTGATCCATGTTTTTGGAGTGTGGGAGGAACCCGGAGAACCCGGAGGAAACCCACGCGGACACGGGGAGAACTCCACCCAGATGGGTATTCAATCCGGGATACCTAGCGCTGAGAGGCGACCATGCTAACCACTAAGCCACCATGCCACCCTATTATTATTATTATTATTATTATTATTTAACAGAACCCAGCTCCTCTTAACCATTATTAGTCCCAATTACTAATCAGACTCCATCCAACGATGTCATCAGGAGTGTTGTTTTCTTTGGATTGCAGTATCAGTGATGAGTATCCGTCCATTTACCAAATCTTTGCTACAATGATAAGCCCTCCCCCCCTTTTTATTTTACATTTGACGTTTTTGGAGAGTGTAAAACTAAATTTTGTTGTATGCAAGTATAATGATAATAAAGATTCTATTACTATTCCACTACACATGTGCCTGGAGCGGTGAGCAGCCCTGTACACGGCATCCGGGAAGCTATTGAGGTTAGGTGCCTTGCTCAAGGGCACTTCAGCATAGTACTTGATTGGACCAGTAATCAAACTGGAGACCTTCAGGTCATAAGGTTAGTTCTTTAACCACAAGCTTACAACCGTCCAGGTCCAATGTCAAATTATTATTATTTTTTTAAATAGAAAAACATTTTACAAACACTGAAGTAAAAGTGTTCAGACACTCAAACATTACAAAATATTGTAATACATACATATCATAGGGAGCTTAGTGGTTAGCATGTTCTCCTCTCAGCACTAGGAATTCCCGGTTCGAATCCCCATCTGGGTGGAGTTTCCATGTTCTCCCCGTGTCTGCGTGAGTTTCCTCCGGGTTCTCCGGTTTCCTCCCACAGTCCAAAAACATGGATCAAGGTCAATTGAGGTTGAATTCTCGAAATTGCCCCATATAGAGTGTGTCTGTGTGTGTGAGTGTGTGCCCAGCGATGGATTGGCGCCCTGTCCTGGTGTATCTGCCCAGTGCGCGAGACGTTCTCCCCTGAATGGGCATCCCCCCCCCCCCCCGCGACCCTAATAAAAGGGATAAAGTGGAAGATAATGGATGGATGGATACACATCATAAACAAGCAAACTGACATTTCCATAGCAACAATATTTACCCAGATTCTTAACATTTTTTTAACATCTTATGACTAAAAAAAATAAGAGTTAAAGTGTTTACCTTCCACAGTGTTCCAGTCCAGCAGCTGTAACACATTCTTATGATGAACCAGCTTCCTCATGATAGACACTTCACTCTCCAGTTGTTTCGGAGTGACACCTAATAGTCACAAACATCTGATTAAAAGCTGTTACTGAGGGCAGAGTCCTTAAGTACAAACCCAGTAATAAAAACCTGGACCTAATTATGTACCTTCTTTTGCAATTTTACAAGTGACAAGTGAATGTCCTTTACAGGTCCCCCGCAGCATCCTCGCTTTGTAGAAGGCGCCTTCCTTCCCGGCCTTTATTAACTGAGTCAGATTCAGGTCTGCTTTTGAAATTCGAGTGGGCTGAAGAAACCAAGTTAGGAAGCTGTTAATATTGCAGTTTTACAGACGTGGACGGAATTGTTGGTACCCTTCAGTTAATGAAAGAAAAACCAACAATGGTCACAAAAATAACTCGAATCTGACAAAAGTAATCCATCCATTATCTCCCGCTTTATCCTCTATTAGGGTCGCGGTGGGTTCCCCATGCCCATCCAGGGGAGAACGTCTCGGGCGCTGGGCAGATACACCCAGGACAGGGCGCCAATCTATCACTGGGCACACACTCACACTCTATATGGGGTAATTTGGAGAACTCAATTGACCTTGATCCATGTTTTTGGACTGTGGGAGGAAACCGGAGAACCCGGAGGAAACCCACGCGGACACGGGGAGAACATGGAACTCCACCCAGATGTGGATTCGAACCGAGAATCCCTAGTGCTGAGAGGAGAACGTGCCAAACACTTAGCCACCATGACAAAAGTAATAATAAAATTAAAATTTGTAATAAATAAATTAAAATTCCAAAAAGAAGAAAAACATTGGATTATTCTGAAGTGACTTTTTTATGAACCCTGACCTTAATCCTACTGAGCATCTTTAGAAGGAGCTAAAACATGCCATCTGGAAAAAGCCATCTAGAAAAAGCAACCTGAGACAACCGGAGCAGTTTGATCATGAGGAGTGGTCCAAAATACCTGCTGAGAGGTGCAGAACTCTCAGTGACCGTTACAGGAATCGTTTGATTGCAGTGATTGCCTCAAAATGTTGTGCAACAAATTATTAAGTTAAAGGTCATATCATTTCTGTTCTGTTTCATGAGTCCTTTAACCGAAAGCTTACAACCGTCCAGATTGAATGTGAAATTTTATTATTATTATTTTTTTTAATGCAAATATATTTTTTAAAACAGCGGCACGGTGGCTTAGTGGTTAGCATGTTTGCCTCTCAGCACTAGCACTCCCCGTGTCCGCGTGGGTTTCCTCCGGGTTCTCCGGTTTCCTCCCACAGTCCAAAAACATAGATCAAGGTCAATTGAATTCTCCAGATTGCCCCATATAGAGTGTGTCTGTGTGAGTGAGTGTGTGCCCAGCGATAGACTGACACCCTGTCCTGGGTGTAACTGCCCAGCACCCGAAACGTTCTCCCCTGGATGGGCATGGGGAACCCCCCCCCCACGACCCTAATAGAGGACAAAGCGGAAGATAATGGGTGAATGGATTTTTTAATAACTGAAGTAAATTAAAGTGTAAGAAACTGTTGAAACAATATTGTAATACATACATATTGTATATAATACATACTTAAAAGGTTGTGCAACAAAATATTAAGTTATGGGTACCATCATTTCTGTCCAGGCCTGTTTCATGAGTTTATTTTTCATAATAATTCTGTTGAAGCATGACTGAATAGCAATGTCTGACTTTCAGTGGTTAATTGTCATCGTATTTTTATTTATTATTACTTTTGTCAGATTTCTGTGACCTTTTTGGGTTTTTCTTTCATCAACTGAGATGTACCGACAATTTTGTCCATGTGTGTAGAATATTGTTATTAATTTCTCTAATTACAAACCTGTTGAGGATATTTGCATCCTGGTATCCAGGTACTTGTTTTAGTATTCGATCGTTTAATAGAATCTTCACATTTGTTTAGTTCTGGCATCTCCGTCACAATTTGGGGAGTTTCAGGAAAGGCAAGAGGGGGGTCTTGATGTGAAACAATCAATGGCTTCAATGGGATGCGTATGCTTTTATTTTTGGATTGACATCTGAAAAACAGACATGAAAAGAATTCAGAAAACCCACATCATTCATCTGAAATTAGCTTTTAATTTCATTAAATCTGATTGGCTGAGCCGTGTGTCCAACCATGACATCATTGACAATAACACACACCTCTGAGCGCTTTACATTCGTATCAATGCGTGATATACAATACATTATATTAATCTAAAATTCCCTTTGTGGTACATGATTTAAAATAAACAGTGAGCCAGTGATATGTGATATATCCTGGGTGTATCTTCCCAGCGCCCGAAACGTTCTCCACTGGATGGGCATGGGGAACCCCCCACGACCCTAGTAGAGGATAAAGCGGAGGATAATGAATGAATGAAATGAATGAATAAAAGGATAAACAGTGAGCTGATTCCTGGATGAACACTAATCCTGTTGCGGCTGTTGGTTATAAATTGTGTTCTGTAATATGGCATTAGATTTTTTTTTTTTTTTGTATTTGCTACAAAAACTGGACTATATCACATTACAGAAGACCAGTTTATTACCTATTTTTTGTTTTTAATAAATGCATTAGTTTAATTTAATTTAATTTAAAAGATGACCTTACACTAGAAGTAAATTCATTCATCCATTATCCTCCGCTTTGTCCTCTATTAGGGTCGCGGTGGGGTTCCCCATGCCCATCCAGAGGAGAACGTTTCGGGTGCTGGGCAGATACACCCAGAACAGGACGCCAATCTATCACTGGGCGCTAGAAGTAAATTTTATAACGAAATATTTTTCTAAATCTAAAACAACTGTTTTAGCCTGAATTATACTATTGGGAATTTTATAATCTTTATTTAAAATATAAAACGATTAGTTACGTTAAAGCTTACAATGAAAATGCAACATAATGTAAATTTGATTGTTTCTATTTAACTTTTTAAAGTTTAAATTTTTTTTAATTGTAAAACACAATTTATAGTAAACATTAAGATGTTATTAATTTTTGAGCCATTTTATATAGTATTTATTATGGGGACTTAACTTTAAAAATAAAATCACGTTGTGAAAGACCAGTTTATTACCAATTTTTTGCTCTTAATAAATGCGTTTATGACTCAAACCTTGTTTTTTTTTTATAGTGTGTGTGTAACATTTTTCATTTTATTGTGAAATAATCTCAGGAAAGAGTGTGATGGGCCTTCGCTTTGCATCGGACACAACACTTCTTTCCTGTGATTTATTTAACTTTTATCTCTATATTGAAGACGCATCTTTTTAACAAATACCTGTTGTAAAAAAAATAAATAAATAAAATAATAATAATAATTAGGTTTGATGATTTTACAGTGTAGTTGGTTTTCCGCATAACTTCTGACTTGTGGTGTTCTCATTTGTAAGTCGCTTTGGATAAAGGCATTTGCTAAATGACTAAATGTAAAAGTAAATGTATATTTCAACTTTCCCACATTCTCTTGCTTCTCCTCGGCTTGTGCTTTGTGAAAAACTGCTTAATAGAACCAGTGAGTGATTTGCAAGTGTGATTCACAATTATTACTGCAGTTCACGTATCTTCAATTTAATAAAACTTTTTAATAACTACATTTTTTGGAATTTATGAAAGTCGCTAATTTCACTTACTTTTTAATCAATAGGACGCCAAAGATCAAAGCCATGAGGGAGGTTACAGAAGACACAGCAAAAAGAATGTAATGGATGATGTCCAATTGAGCATCTGTAACAACAAACAGCATGGGAAATGTTGCGTGATGCATCACAACAGGAAACAAAACTAGAGCACATACTGAAACAAAGGGTGGGCAAACATGCACTTCATAAAAATAGACTATAAATAAACACAGCCTTCTCACTGCGGTGCACAGGTTTCTTGATTGTTATATCTAGGATCATTGACAAAATTCAGAGATGCAGCCTCTACATAGTATCAGTGAAATAAGACAAATTATAAAGGGACAGGACATTTCCCGTCCTCAGTGTAATCTATGAATAAACTCACAGTGAATGAAATCACTTTGCACATGGGCTTTAGATAGGATTTAATAACAGCTCAGTAAATACTTACTCTGCTGGTCACACATTCTGTTTTTCCTTATTGGACAAATTCGGCAGCTGTATGTACACGTTGCAATCAGTCAGCGCTGCTAAAATAAAGAAATATCAATATTAAACACCAGTTTATTCATTCATTCATCCATTATCTTCCACTTTATCCTCTATTAGGGTCGCGGTGGGGTTCCCCATGCCCATCCAGGGGAGAACGTTTCGGGCGCTGGGCAGATACACCCAGGACAGGACACCAATCTATCACTGGACACACACTCACTCACACACACACTATATATGGGGCAATTTGGAGAACTCAATTGACTTGATCCATGTTTTTGGACTGTGGGAGGAAACTGAAGAACCCGGAGGAAACCCACGCAGACACGGGGAGAACATGGAAACTCCACCCAGATGGGGATTCGAACTGGAAATCCCTAGTGCTGAGAGGAGAACATGCTAAACACTAAGCCACCGTGCCTACACCAGTTTAAATACTAGAAAAAAACACAACCTTTTGTTAGAAGGTTAGAAAATAGATTTCACACAATCAATAAAAAAAACAGGTGTAATGCAAAAAAAAGAAGTGTTAAAAAAAAAGTAGGGAAGTAAATACGACATTAATTTTTAAGGGTTTTAAGGTTAATTTTTTAAGGGTTAAGGGTTTTGTTGGGATCTAACTGATTTTTAAACCTGATTTAACAATACAAATTGTTCAGAGTGTATAAGTGCTTCCATGTTCATCACTACGTGTAATGTGTGTGTGTGTGTGTGTGTGTGTGTGTGGCTATGAAGCAGATTTTTGGAGAAGTACACATTTAATAGGTATGAAAATAATAATTATAAAAACTAAAAGCACAATCAACATTCAGAAACTTAGTTTTAGTTCCTGTATATTTCACAAATAAAACCTGAAAATGGGAAGTAGACTGAGAGCGCTGCGGCTGTACACACACTAAATAGACATTAAAAAAAGGAATTTTAATTTAGGTACTTTTATTCTAGGACCTAAATATTAATAATTTATCATTTGTAACTTATCTATATTTTTAACAAAACAACAAGTAGCACCATTATTGGAATTCCATAATGAATTATTTTTAAGACAACCTTTATGTAGAAATGTCAGTCGTTCCCTGCAACAAATTGCAAGGCTAAAAAAATTAAAATTAATTAATTTAAGACCATTTCTCTGAACAGGAATCTCCCCAGAATGTTCGGGGCTGCAGTTCCTCTCGCATACATTTTCTTCTGTCGCTAAGTAAACTCCAGGTGCTTATGTTTATAGTTACTAACATCATACACTCAAATCTGATGGACAGAGTTGTATTAGTGAGCATACTAAATAAATTCTATAACTTTATAGAATAGAATAGAATAAAACTTTATTGTCCATTAAACTTACATTAAATGAAAAATTGTCTTTGGCAGTCTGGCAGACAAATACATGTACAATACAATACAATAAACACGTATATTTTGGGAAAAAAAAAAAGAATATATATATTGTCATTCATTATCTCCCGCTTTATCCTCTATTAGGCTCGCGGTGGGGTTCCCCATGCCCATCCAGGGGAGAACGTCTCGGGCGCTGGGCAGATACACCCAGGACAGGGCGCCAATCCATCGCTGGGCACACACTCACTCACACAGACACACTCTATATGGGGCAATTTTGAGAATTCATTTGACTTGATCCATGTTTTTGGACTGTGGGAGGAAACCGGAGAACCCGGAGGAAACCCACGGATATATATATATATATATATATATATATATATATATATATATATATATATATATATAGAGAGAGAGAGAGAGAGAGAGAGAGAGAGAGAGAGAGAGAGAGAGAGAGAGAGAGAGAGAGAGAGAGAGAGAGAGAGAGAGAGAGAGAGAGAGAGAGAGAGAGAGATTATAAATTATGTTGGGAAATAATGCTTTGCATCTTTGTTCAAAATATTCACAGCAGAAGGAGCAAATGACTTTTTGTCCCCATTCTTCTTAGCTAGTGGAACCTTAAGTCTCCTGCCTGATGGCAGAAACTGAAAAGATGAGTAAAGAGGATGCGTAGGGTCATTGTAGACCTCAATTGCCTTTTTTGTTATAGATCGGCTGTATAAATCCTGCAATGACAACTGTTTGGATTCTGTCTTTTAATACAAAAGAAATACAAAAGAAATACAGTGTTTGTGAACACTGTAGATGTTGCTTCTAGATAATATACCACTGTAAAAAAAAGTTCTTTATAAATAACTAAATTTAAACTTTGAAGGTTTTTTCCAATCTGTAGAGCCATCCAAATAATCAAGAAGACGTTTTTGGTGAGGATTTTGGAGATTTGCCGACCTCATGATGATAACTGTTGTGTCATTTCTTAAAGGCGAATCCAAGGGGTCCTTAAATTTTTGCCCTGGTACATTGTCATCACTATGCCTGTAGGTTTGTTGTGAGAACTGCTTTAAATCTATCATGGTCTGGCCCATATTACAGAACACAGTGAATTTGACCTCTGTACATTTCATACACAGGTAAAATTAAGCCAAACTAAAGATCGCAAAATATTAAGCTTTGAATGACCTTTATAGGTCAATATGCTTTCATTTGCTCATCACCACTCATCACAGAGACATGATGGAAAAAACCTTTAAACACAGAAATGTCATAGATAATATTTAAATTTAAATTTTCCAATCTATGATCTGTCTGTGTTCTATGATTGAGGTCATTATATAATGAATATTTAGTATTGATTAGGTATTATCAAGTAATTGGCAAGTCTGTGAAGTCACAATAGAGAAACATTGATTGTCTGATCAGGAATTTAGGTTCATATTTTGCTATTTCCACACACACATTTCCTAGACGTCACAATCAATTATAAAAAAATAGTACAGCATGACTGGAAAAGGTGCATCAGTTACACATGCCATGAGGTTGGAGTTTTTTTTTAATGGCATTTATTGGTGAAAGTCAGTGGTAGAATTTTTACTCTAAATAAAGGTTTTAAATCAAAGAACATTTTTCTATTGTTTTTTTTTTTTTTGTCAGTGTGAGATGACAACCCTGTTAACGTACCAATGACTGTGGAGAAGATGCTCCATTTATTTACAGCAATTTTGAAATATCATACTTTGGATTTGAGCACTTGTTGCTTCTGATTTTTTAATCATTTAAAAGGTGACCATACATTAGAAGTAAATATAACAAAATATTTTTCTAAATGTAAATATTTATAACTGTTTTAGCCTGAATTATACTATTGGGAATGATATAATCTTTATTTAATATATAAAACGATCAGGCGCTTTAAAGCTCATAATGAAAATGCAACCTAATGTAAAAAAATGTGTCTAACTTTTTAAAGTTCTAATGATATTTTTTAGTGTAAAGCATTTATTTATAGTTCATATTTTACTATACAAAACCTTTACTTTACGAAACTTAAAAAAAAAAGAAATTAGCATTTTTCAAAAACAATATTTATTTTGGGGAATTTCACTTTAAGAATGAAGTTAAAATATTAAATTTGATTTGTAAATTTTTTTGACCAGTATTTTACATTCATTGAATAAATAGTAACAACTTAAAATGTGTGAAAGTCTGTTTCCTGTACAGGATGTATTAATTCAATCTGCGTGTCTAAATTAAGATGAAATTATTGAGCTATGAGTACAGATATTATCTAGATTATCTCCTATTCCCAAACAAAAACATAAAAAAACATGTATAATGTATATCAAATATTTTATATAACATGAATATATAAAACATTTTTTTTTAAAAACAAACACACGTGTCCACTCTGTAACTACTACGGGCTACGAGCCGTCAAAAAAGATATTAAGAAAACTTACCTTTATTTCAAGTCTCCTACTTTCAGCAGATCTGTTCACAAGAGTCAGGGTATGATCTACTGCACATGACCCTCCTGTGTGGTTCTGCCAGAAAAGCAAACTGAGGATCACATTCAGCCCAGTTACCTTAAAAAACGGTCACTATACCAGTCATAAACGCTCGTGTTGTGGAAGAGCGTTACGTTTCAGAGCACCGCTGCACAACGCTTCCTTAATGCTCCGCTTTGACCTCGACCCAGATCAAGTACAGCTTCATAAGAAAGCCACTGTAATCAAAAGAAATACAGATCTGAATCGGAATGTAGTGACATACTGTTTCTGAACAGAAAAACTTTTGTTTTGCTGTTTTAATATTCAGAACAGAACATCCATTCGATTAAACTAAACTCTGCTATGACAACATTTGCTTGAGGTCGCCATAAGACGTGACTAACAGTAGTGCTTCACATTTTTTTGATTTTCTTTAGTACTTTCCAAACAGAACACATGATGATCTCTGTAATAAAAATAATAAAAAATAAAGCAGCAAAATGATTTTTAAGCCAACATGGAGCATTAATGGATCCAGGGCTGTTCTGGAAAAAAAAAACTCTGACTAAATGAGTCACAGACAAATTAGGACGTGACGATGGCACTTGATTAATGAACTGCTTCTATCGTGATATAAAGCCCCCACTTTCAGCGGGTGACACCGATTCTGTTTTTTTAGCACAGGGCTTTCAGAAGGTCAGTCGGATTAAAGAGACGATCAATCAGAGAGCATCCGCAACGCAAATGCTCACTTTCCCCACAAAGCTATTGCAACAATAGATCACCTGTTAAAGACTTTGGCTTAATAATGTCAACATCCATCATTAGATCTGAATGCGTTTGGCTGCCACTTACAGTTTCATCAGGACCAGTTGCTTAAGGAGCAAATAAAGTGTCTCAGCTTAATAGAATTACTGAACGCTTGTGATGGAGGTATCAGACTTTGCCTTGTGATGAATCTGTAATGAAAACATTACTGCAGGAAGAAGCTATAGAATAAAAAATAAATATCTCTGACACATAAAACTATTAAAACTTAACCACAACGTGTTTTAGCAATACATTGGCTCAAGACGCAAGACGCATATGCTGTAAATGAATCCTTAAATATCAAAGTAGAACTCGCAAGTGAGAATGTTGTTCACTGCAATGCAGTTTGGACAGTATGATGTGCAGAAGTTGAACGTTATTCTATGAAATGTCTCCCAAGCCCATGTTAGTAAGCCACATGCTCTCTAATACTGTCTCAGCCGTCTTTCTACGAAGACCTCGCCATAACTGCAAACGAGTGAGGTAGTGTGTGATGTCTAACGAAAGAGAGCTTCGAATGGAAGATGGAAATGAAGGACTCGGCAAAGCTGTTAAGACAAAATGTTGAATGGGATTAACCGAACCCATGGCGTGTGTTTTTGGCCCGCGGGATTTCTGATGAACGGTCCTTAAATAGAAATCTAGAAAACGTGTTTATGGAAGAGGAGAGTGCTGTCGGCTCATGTGGCAAGATCAATACACGAGTGGCATTTCCCACTGACAGAGATTCAGGATTGCAAACGGTGTAGTTAGGTCCCAATGGCATTCAGGGGAATTTTGGTCCAGGACCCGTTTGTTTACTTGGCAACAATCACATTGTTATTCGTGTTCACGCGACCTCACTCAGCCATCCGTTGGCCGGATGACCGGTAAGGCTTTCTGAGATGGGGCAGCAGAGCAGCTTAGTCTTGTGCTGATCGATTAGCTACGGAATGTGCAACTCTTGGGTTGGAGTCATGTTTATTCACAGGGCTGCTCTACCGTTCGTTCTTTATTGCACATGGGGCAGGATACTGACGGGATTTACTAAGTGCCTTCTCACATGAGAGAGCGAGCGAGAGGGATCACTGAAGCACACAGTACTTCTTGTAGTCCGACTCAAAGTCTTCGTCCATGCTCGTTGTGTCTGCCATCTTTTTGCCATCAGTCCTTGGCAGAAATTGGCAGTAGTCCACTCCTTGCTGCTCGTAGAAAAGAATATATGCCGAATCGGTGTCGATCTCTTCAGAGTGAACCTCCTGGAAACAAAGAAAAGTCAGGCTTTTTACACGTTGTATGGTTATTTTTTTAAATTGTGTTAATGACTGCATGGTGGGGCGTGGCATGGTGGCTTAGTATTTAGCATGTTCTCCTCTCAGCACTAGGGATTCCCGGTTTGAATTCCCGGTGGAGTTTCCATGTTCTCCCCATGTCCACGTGGGTTTCCTCCGGGTTCTCCGGTTTCCTCCCACAGTCCAAAAACATGGATCAAGTCAATTGAATTCTCCAAATTGCCCCATATAGAGTGTGTTTCTGTGTGAGTGAGTGTGTGCCCAGCGATGGATTGGCGCCCTGTCCTGGGTGTATCTGCCAAGCGCCCGAAATGTTCTCCCATGGATGGGCATGTGGAACCCCCCCCCGCGACCCTGGCAGAGGATGGAGTGGAAGATAATGGATGGATGGATTTAATGGTGGCTTAGTGGTTAGCCGTTCCCCTCTCAGCTCTGGGGATCAAGGTTTGAATACCAGTCTGGGTGGAATTTCCATGTTCTCACCATGTCCATGTAGGTTTCCTCCCACAGGATTCAAGTTAAATAGGTTGCTCTAAATTGCCCCTATATGGTGTGTCTGTGTAAGTGAGTGTATGCCCTGTGATGGATTGTCACCCTGTCCTGGCTGTATCTGCCCAGCGACTAAAAGATTCACCGCTGGATGAGCATGGGGGACCCCCTCCCATCCCACCCCACAAGCAACATTAGTAACCAGTAGAAGATCAAGCGGAAGGGATGAAGGCTTATTAATGCCTATGCTTTTTTCTAATTGCAGTTCACATAAATAACAACAGAGGGCTCTACGACTGACAGTCCGCTGTATATCGATCAATAAATTAGTCCATCCATCATCTTCCACTTAATTCTATACTAGGGTCACAGGTGGGTTCCCCATGCCCATTCAGAGGAGAACGTTTTGGGCGGTGGGCAAATACAACCAGGACTGGGTGCCAATCTATTGCTGGGCACACACTATATATGGCAATTTAGAGCAGCCAATTAACCTTAAATCCATGGTTATAGACTGTTGGAGACCTGCGACTGTTGGAAAACCCATGAAGACATGTGGAGAACATGAAAACTCCACCCAGATCGTGATTTGAACCTGGATCCTCAGCACAGAGAGGTGGGCGTGTTAACCACTAAGAAGTCAAGTGTTTCTCAGTAAGTAAGTCATTTATTTATATAGCACTTTTTACAATAATACATTTTCACAAAGCAGCTTGATAGTGTTAAAGCCTTTAAAGCCCCAAAGAGAAAGCCGGAGTGACAGTGGCAAGACAAAACTCCCTGTTATGTTGTTATTTTAAGGAAGATACCTTGGGAGGACCAAGACTCAGTGGGGGACTCATCCTCCATAAAGATGGAAATGCATCAGGCAAGCAACAGGCATTTGGGACCAGGGTTGGGGTTCGAATAAGTACGGAACCTTATGCCCTACATGTACATGTATGGGTTTTCTCACCCAGTCGGCAACAATTCAGACATTTAGAATGCAAAAACATGGCGGTACGGTGGCTTAGTGGTTAGCACGTTCACCCAATCCCAATCTGGGTGGTTTCTGCCCACAAGGTTCAAGGTCTATTGAAAGTCTATTGAATTCTTAGAGTGTGTATGTGTGAGTGAGTGTGTCCCCAGCGATAGATTAGCGCCCTGTCCTGGGTGTATCTGCCCAGCACCAAAACGTTCTCCCCTGGATGGGCATGGGGAACCCCCTGCGACCCTAGTAGAGGATAAAGCGGAAGATGATGGATGGATGGATGTTCAATCATGTGCTTCAAAAGCCCTCAAACAGAAGGATGTGGTGCGCTGACAACACGAGAAATGAAGATGTTACCTTGCAGCTGCTGTCGTTGTAACAGTACCATTTCTCATTAGGGTTTTTAGCGTAGGTCACATAGTGCCCTCCTCCCATAATTCCTGAATGGCACTACAATGAGACACATTTAAACATACATAACTGTTAACGTATACTTATTTATGACCGTTCAGGAGCTGAATGCACCATAAAACACTTAAACCATATCAATTTGAAAACAACGAACGACTTTTTAATCAACGAGACCAACAAACCAGTCAAAGCAGACCTACCGAACTTGCATACAAATTGTAAACCGGTTCAAGGCAGAGGTCACGTCTTTGGTGAGAGGTGCTCTCTGGGTCCGTTGTGGCCTCAGAGTGGCCGTTGCTTTGGCTGTTCTCCTGACCCAATCCGTTTACCACGATGACATCAGAATCGGCAGTGGATGGATCCACTGTCCAGGAGGAATCCTGTGTGTTGGGTTCTTGAGGCGCTCCTGGCCCCTGAGCCTCCACCTCTGCTACTACACTGGGTTCTGGCTCAGAGCCACTTTCCTTACAGCCACTGTCCAGGTTCTCTTTGCTGTTAGAGAGTCGACTTTTGCCGCCCAGCTGAGGCAAACGTAGGCGTCCCTGTCGTCGTCCTGGACTCTTGGGACTGTTACTGGGGCTGTTGGCTTTGCTCAGTGGGCTGCTTACTCTCCGTATTGTACTTGGGGTACCTTAACCAGGGAATAACAGATTTTATAAATAATTTGCATGTTCTAGAGCATACAGCTATTAAATTGAACCGTTAAATGTGGAGACCGACCTCTGCCAGACACAGGAGGGCTGACCACAGTAGTGGTGGAGATGGAAGACACTGAGGACTCTCTGCTGTGGAGTTTCTGGAGCTCCTCCACAAGGCACTCGCTCTGGCTTTGCAGGGTCCATGCGCTCTGGGCTGCCTCACGTGGAGCCAAAAATGCACTGGGGTTGAAGCCCTCACGGGGAAACTTCACTATCTTTTGAGACTTGATCCAGCGACCGTTCACAAACTGAAAGCGCTTTAGATGAACAATCTGAATGACAAAGAAAAACCTGAGATGTATTCCACATCTGGAAACTGCCAGATGTTGAGCAAGAGAACAAGAGAAGAGCATACAGTTCTTAATTCATAATCTATATTTGTTACCGGGCGGCACGGTGGCTTAGTGGTTAGCATGTTCTCCTCTCAGCACTAGGGATTCCCAGTTCGAATCCCCAGTTTCCATGTTCTCCCCGTGTCCTCGTGGGTTTCCTCTGGGTTCTCCATTTTCCTCCCACAGTCCAAAAACATGGATCAAGTCAATGGAAATTTCCAAATTGCCCCATATAGAGTGTGTTTGTGTGTGTGTGTGTGCCCAGTGATGGGTTGGCACCCAGTGCCTGAAATGTTCTCCCCTGGATGGGCATGGGGAACCCCACCGCGCGACCATAATATAGGATAAAGTGTTAGATAATGGATGGATGGATGGATATTTGTTACCAGAATGGGTGGCAGCCTCCAGAGTTCCAGCTTCTTGGTGGCCAGGCGATGGGTTTTACACTTGGAGCAATAGTACAGCTCATCCTCTCCCAGCTCCTCCTCACTGGTGAAAGCTTTCAGGCAGCTCTCTAAGCTGATGGGTTCCGCCTGGGCTCGCCGACTCATCTCCACACTGGTGTGCTCTTCTACCAACTACAGATAAAACACAAAATGACCTCTAATGTTATCGTCAGAAAAAAACAGACCCATTGAGACAAATAACGTCTGGCTTTTGTCAAAACTGCCCACTGATCAGATATCAGAAACATCCCATTACATCATTTTAGTCATCGCTGTCACTAACGCAAAGCAATTATGACACAAATTCCATCCATTCATCCATCATCTTCTGCTTTATCCATCCTTTATGGGTTCCCATGCCCATCCAGGGGAGAACGTTTCGGGCGCTGGGCAGATACACCCAGGACAGAGTGCCAATCCATCGCTACACACTCACACAGACATGCACACTATATAGGGCAATTTAGAGCAGCCAATTAACCTTAAATCCATGGTTATAGACTGTGAGAGGAACCCATAGAAAAACCACAAAGACATGTGGAGAACATGGAAACTCCACCCAGATTGGGATTGGAACCTGGATCCTCAGCGCTGGGCAGATACAGCCAGGACAGGGCACCAATCTATCACTAGGAATTCCCGGGTCGAATCCCAATCTGGGTGGAGTTTCCATGTTCTCCCCGTGTCTGCGTGGGTTTCCTCCGTGTTCTCCGATTTTCCTCCTACATTCCAAAAACATAAATCAAGTCAATGAGCAGCTGTTCATCAGGAAACATCAGGAACATCAGGAAAATGTATTGTATTTCACACATACAAATGTGATACGAATGTGAAGCGCTCAAAGTGTGTATTATTGTCAATAAGGTCACGGCTGGACAAACGGCTCAGCCAATCAGATTAAACGACCAGAACTACCCTTTATATAAAATTGTACAAATACAAATAAATACCTTCACATGACTGTGTTTCCTGTTTTAATACTATTCCCTTCTATCAACTTTATTCTTTGTAGTTTTACAGACTGTAGTCCATCTGTCCATCAATTACAGACTGTAGTCCATCTGTTTGTTTTTTGTTAGTCCCCTGTTGGTTCTCTGTTCTCTGTTGGTCAGGACCATCTCAGAACAGGTATCATTTGGGTGGTGGATTGTTTATTGTCAGTTCTGCAGTGACACTGATGTGGTGAGGGGGTTTTAGTGCAGCAGTGCTGTTGTAGTTTCATTTCTCCACCTCAGTGACACTGCTGGGATAGGAATAATTTATCAATGTGGGGACCTTCAGGGTGCAAGGCTGGTTATTTAACCATAAGCTTATGACTGCCCTATAGTTTCGTTTTTATTTTTATGTTGTTCAACGATTAATTTAACTATTATAATTAGTTTAGTGGCGGCACGGTGGCTTAGTGGTAAGCACGTTCGCCTCTCAGCGCTAGGGATTCCCGGTTCGAATCCCCATCTGGGTGGAGTTTCCATGTTCTCCCTGTGTCTGCGTGGGTTTCCTCCGGGTTCTCCGGTTTCCTCCCACAGTCCAAAAACATGGATCAAGTCAATTGAATTCTCAAAATTGCCCCATATAGAGTGTGTCTGTGTGAGTGAGTGTGTGTGTGCCCAGCGATGGATTGGCGCCCTGTCCTGGGTTGATCTGCCCAGCGCCCGAGACGTTCTCCCCTGGATGGGCATGGGGAACCTCACCGCGACCCTAATAGAGGATAAAGCGGGAGATAATGAATGAATTAATTAGTTTAGTACTTGTTAGGTTCTGAGCACTGTTTCTAGACAGTTGCCCTGCTTAATATTATTAAACGATTAATTTAACTATTATAATTAGTTGAGTACTTGTTTGGTTCTCAGCACTGTTCTGGAAAAGGGTAGTGGTAACCCAGGCTATCATCACTACAGAAACACAAATTATGCATATGGTATTATAAAAAAGGCAAAAACATGAACTAAAGACTGTACTATGTACTGTGCTTAAAAAAATACGTGTTATATTAATTAGATGCGGATTTCAATCATTCATTTATTTTTAAAGACACTTATGTGATGCAGTCATAAGCTTGTGCTTGAGGAACCAGCCTTTCAACCTAAAAGTCCCTGGTTCAATTCTCATTCCCACTAATGGCAAGGCATTTAAGGACAGTGTGTAAGCACAGTAAGCAAAATAAATCTCTCTATGTAGTTATTACATTACATTTGGTCATTTAGCAGACGCTTTTATCCAAAGCGACTTACAAGGTGAGCACAGGGTTAATCACAACATCCCTGGAGCAATGAGGGTTAAAGGTCTTGCTCAAGCCACATTGGTAACTTCAATGGACCTGGGATTTGAACCCCCAACCTTCAGATTGATAGCCCAACGCCCTAACCACTGAGCTTACCTTTATTATGTTATATAGGAGCCTATCCCAGCACCCATTATGGAAAAGGTCCATTATTTGTGCAAATATGTTCACACACACATTCACACCCGGGGAAATTTAATAAGTCTTATTCAATCAGTTTGGTTCTCGGCTTGTTCGGGAGAACATACAAATTCTCAAACATGGAAACCATTCTCAAACCATTGTTTACATCTCCAGTCTGTCACACTAATTACTGTTACAATAGTCCAGAGTATAAAACCCCATACTTCGTCTTAAATCTTCATTCTCCAAATGCAAATTTTTGCAGCCTACTGAAAATAATTAACTGTTTGCATATTACTGCTGTTTTCTGTAGTGAACTGTTTTTTTTTTTTTTTGGGGGGGGGGCACACATAGTAGCTCAGGCCTATTAGATTAAACTTTGTCGTCCACCAAAATAAAGCCTGTTTGGGCCCTTGAGCTGGTCCCATAACCCTCATTGCTCCAGGGGTCTTGTATCATGACTGACCCTTGATACAGCAAAGTCGATTTGGAAAAGAATGTTTGCAATTTGATCTAATGTAAAAAAAAATCTGAATACAGTGAAAATCCACCCACATTGTCTTTTTGTAAGCAAATAAAAAAAGTTCGATATAAAACTTAGGGGTGAGCTGCAATATTCGCTGATTCGACGATTCGATTCGGAGAACTGTAGTCGACTATGAACCTATGGCTGCTGCTAAGCATTAGTTTTTACATGAAATGTCTTTGTTTTCGTTATATATATATATATATATATATATATATATATATATATATATATATATATATATATATATATATATATATATAGCCTTTTGTCAAATAAAATCATCCTAATTTCTAGAAAAAAAAACAAAAAACAAAAACAAAAAAAAAGGTTTTATTTTGTTAGAAAAACAAGTAAAATATTAAAAAAAAAAATTTTTAAAAACCACGCTTATAGCGCCATCTTGTGGTGAAATTTGAACTGATTCGACTATCAGTCGACTATAGGGAAAATCTGACGAATCAGATTCGACTATGAAAATCTTTAGATGAATACAGCCCTCATAAAACTTAAACATCTAGGTTTTCAGAGAAGTTATAAGATATATTCTGGAGTTTGTTCTTTTTAAACGATTAGTCATTATTTGGTGGGTGGCATGGTGGCTTAGTGGTTAGTATGTTCTCCTCTCAGTGCTAGGGATTCCAGGTTCGAATCCCAGTCTGGGTTGAGTTTCCATGTTCTCCCCGTGTCCGTGTCCTCCGGGTTCTCTGGTTTCCTCCCACATTCCAAAAACATGGATCAAGTCAATTGAATTCTCCAAATTGCCCCATATGTGTGTGTTTGTGTGTGTGAGTGTGTGCCCAGCGATGGATTGGCGCCCTGTCCTAAGTGTGTCTGCCCAGCGCCCGAGATGTTCCTCTGAATAAACATGGTGAACCCCCCACGACCCTTGTAGAGGATAAAGCGGAAGATAATGAATGGATGGATGGATGGAGTCATTATTTGTTTAAAACGTCATCATCACTGTTTGCTTAATAACAAGGGAAATGCAATCCCATAATAATCTACCTTATTTAGTTGAATTCATTTCACTTTAAGAATCTTTCTCTAATATATTTGTATCTGAGACTTGTGGAAACATCCACAGAGCTTTTTTATTTGCTTGTATACTGAGATGTGCAGTGTCAGCATTTTATTCTTGCCGCAATGATATCAAGTCTTGAGTCAGCAAGCCGCATCCAGGATAAAAGTCTCTAACGTGTTCAAGAAATGAAAAGGAAACCTGTTGCTGCTCTGCCCCACCGATGGCAGGAGTGATTTCAGCCGCTGATTAACGACAGGCCGAGCAAAGTTAAGGAAAAGCTCTAAATCAAAGTCCAGCTCTGATGAACCCATTCAGAGATAAGAGTCAGGCCATCGACAGGTGAAGTGTGATATCAGGAAGGAATTAACTGACCAGTCCTGAGCATGATTGCTGGCCTCCTGCGGCGGTAACGGGCTGGCGAGACGGGACACCTGGATCCATACGGCATCATACAGGTCCTTCTTGCTGGTGTTCACTGTGCAGGGCACGATGAGGGGCATCCCAAACAAACTCGGCCGATTTTTCTGAGACGAGAGGAAGTACAGCTCCGTCCGCATCTGAGGACGAGACAGGATCGGCGTCGATATCGCGGCTGAATAGATAAATCGACATAGAAATGAAATGTGGACCGAACCAGTTACCATTTTTCGGTGCATGGCGATGATGTAGCCAATAAACGGACTGTCCTGCACTAAGGTGGCATGACCATTGGGGATACCATTGACGAGGTTCTTATCGGAACTGAGAGGCTCCACCGTATTCGATACCCCGTTCCTCTCAGACACACCGTGCATTGCTGTGCAGGCTGTTCCGTTGGGGACGAGCCCAGGTTTCTCAGCATGGCCGTTTGCGATGTTCCCGTTGACCAGGGGAGCGGTTTCTAAAGAGAAAAAGACATTTAAACAAGGAAAAGATGTTATTTAGGTGTGCGTGTGTGTGTGTGTGTGTGTGTGTGTGGTATCTCAGTGGGTTCAAATCCCAGGTCCAAAGCCCTTAACCCTCATTGCTTCAGAGATTGTGTATGTAAACCCTGGGTTCTGACTTTAAACATTGAGTTGGGATAATTGTAAGTCTGCTAAATGACCTGATGCTAATGGAGGTACATTTCCTCACCTGCTGTAGCTGGAGGCGTGATGGAGGTGGGAGAACCAGGCACAGGAATTTCAAAAGCACACAGAACATTCACAGACAGACACACCTTCTGGTTGTCCAGCGGAAAATTCTAGGGACAAAGGTTAAAGTTAATAAATGTCTGCCTTTATCAGGCTTTTAAACTTTATTATCCATAATCAGTAACACTAATATATCATGTTCAGTAGGGCTGTATTCATCTAAAGATTTTCATAGTCGAATCTGATTCGTCAGATTTTCCCTATAGTCGACTGATAGTCGAATCAGTTAAAATTTCACCACAAGATGGCGCTAAGGGCGTAGTTTTTAAAAAAAAAAAAATTTATATTTTACTTGTTTTTCTAACAAAAGAAAACTTTTTTTTTGTTTTTCTTTTTTTTCTAGAAATTAGGATGATTTTATTTGACAAAAGGCTATATATATAAAGAAAACAAAGACATTTCATGTAAAAACTAATGCTTAGCAGCAGCCATGGGCTCCCCCATGTGGTCAAAATGGTACATTCGACTATGAGGTTCATAGTCGACTACGGTTCTCCGAATCGAATCGTCGAATCAGCGAATATTGCAGCTCACCCCTAATGTTCAGAAAAACTACTTTATATTCAACCATTTAATCCATGGTTATTATAAAACAAATATTTAATTCATTTAATAACTACAAAGATGGTTCGAATCCCAATGGTTTGAATTTCCATGTGTTCACGTGGGTTTCCTCCGGGTTTTCCGGTTTCCTCCCACAGTCCAAAAACATGGAACAAGTCAGTTGAATTCTCCAAATTGCCCCATATAGAGTGTGTGTGTGTGAGTGAGTGTGTGCCCAGCGATAGATTGGCACCTTGTCCTGGGTGTATCTGCCCAGCGCCCGAGACATTCTCCCCTGGATGGGCATGGGCATGCCCTCCCCCCGCCCATGTATGCAGCCCTATATGTATATAAAACGTATAGGGCTGCACGGTGGCTTAGTAGTTAGCATGTTCTCCTCTCAGCACTAGGGATTCCCGGTTCGAATCCCCATCTGGGTGGAGTTTCCATGTTCTCCCCGTGTCCCCGTGGGTTTCCTCCGGGTTCTCCGGTTTCCTCCCACAGTCCAAAAACATGGATCAAGTCAATTGAGTTCTCCAAATTGCCCCATATAGAGTGTGTTTGTGCCCCCCCCCCCCCGCGACCCTAATAGCGATGTAACTACAAAGATGTAAATACACAAGATCTGCCACATTATACACATTATAATTTTTGTAAATGTTTTTGTTTTTTAGTAAAAACTACTGGTTGCAAACAAAAGTCAGTGGCCAACTTTTGCTACATGACGGCATAATTCAAGGATGTGCTTTTGGCATGACGAGGAATTAACCATAATTAACCAGGAATTAACCAGAGTGTCACTTGCCATTTCCTTAAAGAGTCTGGTACGGTCGAACTTTGGCCTAAATAAGAAATGTTATGTTTGGAGAAAGAAAACTGTATTCCAGCATTAAAACCTCATATCTGTGAAACATGATGGTGGTAGCATTATGAATTGGATCTGTTTGGTGGTATAAAAACAGCATCCCATCAATAATGGAACCAAAGATTCTGAATAACACCAGCTAATTCAAAGGGGAAAATGGCAGGACATCTCAACGATTCAAGGGGACATGTGGTACATGAGATGTAAACTAAATTCCGTTTCACGGACCCAGTCTACCCTATGTGGTAGATTTATTATTTTTTTTATGTAAATATAACGTGCGAAAAATAAATAAATAAATAAATAAATATACAATAATAATAGAGCAGCATGGTGGCTTAGTGGTTAGCATGTTCTCCTCTCAGCGCTAGGGATTTCCGGTTCGAATCCCCATCAGGGTGGAGTTTCCATGTTCTCCCTGTGTCCGCATGGGTTTCCTCCAGGTTCCCCGTTTTCCTCCCACAATCCACAAACATGGATGAAGGTCAACTGAATTCTCCAAATTGCCCCATATAGAGTGTGTGTTTGTGTGTGTGTGTGTGTGTGTGTGTGTGTGTGTGTGTGTATGCCCAGCGATAGATTGGCACCCTGTCCTGGGTGTATCTGCCCAGCGCCCGAAACGTTCTCCCCTGGATGGGCATGGGGAACCCGCCCACGACCCTAATAGAGGATAAAGCGTATAATGGATGGATTGCTGGAGAGCGTCACAGTGTCTTAGTGGTTAGCACGTTCTCCTCTCAGCACTAGGGATTCCCGGTTCGAATCCCAATTTGAGTAGAGTTTCCATGTTCTCCCCGTGTCCGCATGGGTTTCCTCCGGGTTCTCCGGTTTCCTCCCACAGTCCAAAAACATGGATCAAGGTCAATTGAATTCTCCAAATTGCCCCATATAGAGTGTGTGTGTGTGTATGCCCAGCGATAGATTGGCGCCCTGTCCTGGGTGTACCTGCCCAGTACCCGAAAAGTTTTCCCCTGGATGGGCATGGCCTCGAACATGCCCCCTTGACCATAGTACAGGATTAAACAGAAGTAAATGAATGGAACATGGAACATTAAAACAAAATAACATTTTAAGCATCCCTGTACCTGCAGCCAGAAACTGCTGAATGTGCGAGGAGCTCACCTTGATGTTGGATGAATGCACCTCTGCCAGCAGAATCTGTTCTGGCTTTAAGCAGCACAACTCGCTGAGTAGCTTTTTCAGACCTGTGTACTTCTCATCCATGTTCAGACGGAGACCGTAGCGCACCGGTGTCGAGCCGTCCAGTTTAATAACTGAAACACACACAGGCTCCATTCAGCCTTGTTCAAGTCCACTAGAGGTTTTATTACTGATGCCCTCACGCTTTGCTGCTTCTCACCTGTGATTTCTAAGTGCATAGAGCTGTCCATGGGTAGAGGCAGTGACAGGAAGTTGAAGGGATCAAAGCGAGCGCTTATGTGGCCACATGTTTTGCACTTGACTTGGGACTTCAGCTGGCCATGGAACAGATCCACCACGATGGAGCGATTTCTTCTCAAGTGGTTCTCCCAGGCCTGTATACAAACACAGACATGTAGGCTACATACATACACACAAATCCAAAACACATCACCATCTTAGTTTGTTATTAGATATACAGGTAAATATTTGGGAGTGTGCAACACTTCTTACCAGCCCAGCTGCAGGATGCGTGTGTTTTTTTTTGTTTTTTTTTTTGGGGTGGGGGGGTGGGGGTAGGGCAGCACCTCAGCTGCATTAGTTGCAGGGGTGCACGTGCTAAACAAGGTATTGTTCATTGCTATGTGTGGTATGGAAGATAAGCAAGATTTACCCAAGATTTTTTGTTACCTTCATTAATAATAATAATAGTAATAATAATAATACATTGTATTTATAAGAGCCTTTCACGTTACTTTACAAAATAACAAAACATGTAGGGCGGCACAGTGGCTTAGTGGTTAGCATGTTCTCCTCTCAGCACTAGGGATTCCCGGTTTGAATCCCCATCTGGGTGGAGTTCCATGTTCTCCCCGTGGGTTTCCTCCGGGTTCTCCTGTTTCCTCCCACAGTCCAAAAACATGGATCAAGGTCAATTGAATTCTCCAAATTGCCCCATATAGAGTGTGTTTGTGTAAGTGAGTGTGTGCCCAGTGATAGATTGGCGCCCTGTCCTGGGTGTATCTGCCCAGCGCCCGAAACGTTCTCCCCTGGATGGGCATGGGGAACCCCCGCCCGAGACCCTAATATAGAATAAAGTGGAAGATAATGCATGAATAAATGAAAACACATAAGGCTGCACGGTGGTTTAGTAGTTAGCATGTTCTCCTCTCAACGCTAGGGATTCCCGGTTCGAATCCCCATCTGGTTGGAGTTTCCATGTTCTCCCTTTGTCAGCGTGGGTTTCCTCCGGGTTCTCCGGTTTCCTCCCACAGTCCAAAATCATGGATCAAGTCAATTGAGTTCTCCAAATTGCCCCATATAGAGTGTGTTTGTGTGTGTGTGTGTGAGTGTGTGCCCAGTGATAGATTGGCGTCCTGGGTGTATCTGCCCAGCGCCCGAGACGTTCTCCCCTGGATGGGGATGGGCATGGGCCTAATAGAGGATAAAGCGGAGGATAATGGATAGATGGATGGTTTTTCATCTTGGGTGGCACGGTGACCCGACACTCACCTCGTTGGCCACTTCCCCGTCGGGCCGTCCATCGCTGTCCTTCAGCTCCACGTAAGGCTTCTCGTGGACGCGATTAAGGTCCTCGTGCAGTCCATCTAACAGGAATGCCAGTAGTTCCTGGGAGTCCTGCTGCTGGAAGCCGTTGAATCTGGGTGCGTACTTCGCTATCGTCCACTACATCAAACGACACACACCGTATGTATTATGTTTAGGCAGGTAATTAAATAATAATAAATGATTCAAGGCAAGTTTATACTTCTGTGTCAAATCAGAGCTGAATGTATGGTTATGCTTAGTACCCTACATAGTACCCTATGCAAAATTATACTCACCTAAATACAAATACACCTCATTGTAACATAAGTATATGCTTTGTTGACTTCATTGAAAACAACAGACTTAAAAAGGAGGTATTCAGAATAGCAAAGTGTGTTCTGAATACTGCAGGACTTTATAAAAGAGCACTGTTCTGATGTTGTGTACATGCAGCATTAGCTGCTGAATACTACTTTTGAGCACAAATAGGACACGACCAAGCTGTAATATTAAATTATGTCATTTAGCAGATGCTTTTATCCAAAGGGAATTACAAATATCCCAACCTAATGATGGGGATTACATGGGGTTAGCCATAATACAGCACCTCTGGAGAAATTAGGATTAAGGGCCTTGCTCTATGACCCACACTGGTAACTTTAGTGGACTTGGGATTTGAACGCCCAAAGCTTCAGATTGATAATGCCACACCATTGGGCAGTCAAAGACTTGTGGTAAGGAACCAGTGCCTGGTTTGATTCCCGGTCCCACCAAGTACTATGGCTGAAGTGCCCTTGGGCAAGGCACCTAACATCAATGGACTGCCCACTGCTCTGAGCATGGGTGCTCACTTTATTAGTGTGTGTGTGTTTCACTTCACTGATGGGTTAAATGTGGAGGACCAATTCCTCTGTAAACACAGTACGCAAAATTAATCACTGGATCACTTTACATTAACCACTGAGATACCATACCCATCCATCCATCCATTATCTTCCGCTTTATCCTCTACTAGGGTTGCTAGATTACTAGATTTCGGGCGCTGGGCAGATAGACCCAGGACAGGGTGCCAATCTATCACTGAGCACACACTCACACTCTATATGGGGCAATTTGGAGAATTCAATTGTCCTTGATCCATGTTTTTGGACTGTTCAGCCAGTAGCAAAACACAGTAGTAGTACAATAATGCTTATATTACAGAAGATAATAATAATAATCATCATCATCATCATCATCCATCCATTATCTTCCGCTTTATCCTATATTAGGGTCGCGGGGGGTTCCTCATACCCATCCAGGGGAGAACATTTCAGACGCTGGGCAGATACACCCAGGACAGGGTGACAATCTATCACTGGGAACACACTCACTCACACAGACACACTCTATATGGGGCAATTTGGAGAACTCAATTGGCCTTGATTCATGTTTTTGGACTGTGGAAGGAAACCCATGGGGACATGGGGAGAACATGGAAACTCCACCCAGATGAGAGGAGAACATGCTAAGCCACCGTGCCGCCGAGATACCATACCGTATGTTATTTGTAACACAGCCACGGTCCAAATCAAGGAAACGGCAAATTAAAGGAAACTCTAGATGCCAATTCATATACAGACAAAGTGCAGTGTGATGCAGACACCCAGCGTCGGTTACTTGCATAGAACATGGTGGAGGCTCTATATAGTGCCGACACAGAAGTATAAATCAGTCTTAAGTACAAAGTGACCTACCCTGAGCTTCAGAGGCGCGATGTTTTTTTGTGTTCCGCTCCAGAGTTCTTGTACCAAATCTCCGTAGCACTTGGCCATATGGCCTCGCATTCCGATGGGATTGATTCTGTACGAAAGCAAATCACTTATTTCTGTGGGCCAAGACCTTGAGAAAAAATTCTGTAAGCCTGATCTCCAAAGGTTTAACGTCTCACCTGTTGAGCTCATAGAGGTGTCTCCCTGAGAGGAAGTATTCAGTGAGAGGCTTTGTGTTGCTCACACACTGAATGCTGGAGTTCATGAAGCATGTATTTCCCAAGTTACTCAAACCTGTAGCACCTTTCTCTGTAGGAACTGTAAGAGACAGAAAAAAAGCCAGTTAATTAATACTAATCAGGGCTGGAACAATACCATTAGTACAAACACTGACATTTGCCTGGATATAAATAACCATCCAACCATTATCTTCTGCTTTATCCTCTATTAGGGTCACGGTGGGGTTCCCCATGCCCATCCAGGGGAGAACGTTTCGGGTGCTGGGCAGATACATCCACGACAGGGCGCCAATCTATCACTGGGCACATACTCACTCACACATACACACTCTATATGGGGCAATTTGGAGAATTCAATTGACCTTGATCCATGTTTTTGGACTGTGGGAAGAAACCGGAGAACCCGGAGGAAACCCACGGGGAGAACATGTACTCCACCGAGATTGGGATTCGAACCCAAGAGTGTAATCACTCTAACTTGTTTCAGATTGGAGGAATTCAAGGTGTTACGACCATCCGTTGTAGTGGCTTAGTGGTTAGCATGTTCTCCCCTCAGCACTAGGGATTCCCAGTTCAGATCTCAATCTGGGAGGAGTTTCCATGTTCTCCCCGTGTCTGTGTGGGTTTCCTCCGAGTTCTCCAGTTTCCTCCCACAGTCCAAAAACATGGATCAATAGCGATAGATTGGCGCCCTGTCCTGGGTGTATCTGCCCAGCGGCCGAAACGTTCTCCCCTGGATGGGCATGGGGAACCCGCCCACGACCCTAATAGAGGATAAAGCGTATAATGGATGGATTGATGGAGAGCGTCACAGTGTCTTAGTGGTTAGCACATTCTCCTCTCAGCACTAGGGATTCCCGGTTCGAATCCCAATCTGAGTAGAGTTTCCATGTTCTCCCCGTGTCCGCATGGGTTTTCTCCGGGTTCTCCGGTTTCCTCCCACAGTCCAAAAACATGGATCAAGGTCAATTGAGTTCTCCAAATTGCCCCATATAGTGTGTATTTGTGTGAGTGTGTGCCCAGTGATAGATTGGCGCCCTGTCCTGGGTGTATCTACCCAGCGCCCGAAGCATTCTTCCCTGGATGGACATGGGGAACCCCCCCGCGACCCTAATAGAGGATAAAGCGGAAGATAACAGATGGATGGACAACCGTCCGTGTCACAGCTCTCTCTACTCCCCCCCCCACACACACACACACACTTTAATAAAGCAACGCAATGAAACAGCACAAGATGTGGAATCCATGACTTTGGTCATGCCCGCTTCCTCTTTAATTTCTCACTCTGCTACATCTGAATTCATCTGCAAGATGTCGAGATTAAACATTCCATCAGATAATCGCTTCTTAGTTACACTGCTCTGCTGAGTAAGCATGTTCCGCTGACGTCCGTTAATGTTTTGCCATCATGTGCCAGTAATTACAGAACTGTGACAAGCGAGGTTCTACAAAGGCATCGAGACCTGACCGAGCACTTTGTTCCGAACTTTTGAACGTTACCTTTGTGTCTGTCGATTTTGCTGCTGTTCGCGATGAAGGACATTTCCTCCGGCCAGCTCATATCTTTGTTGCGAACTAGTGAGGAGAACAAAACGGAACGAGTTTATTTCTTTGCTTGTTCATTCATCACATCAACACCACCAACAATACACAAAAATAACAAAATTCTTTTTTAATGGTGTTAAATTACTTTATTTATTTATAATAAACTTTTTATTGTTTTGGAACATTAAACCACAACACAAAAGACATATATACATAAACAAATAATGATTAGAGATACTATAATAATTACATCATTCATTCATTCATTCATTATCTTCCGCTTTTATTATCTTTCATTATCTATCCTCTATTAGGGTCGCGGGGGGGAGGGGGGGGGTTCCCCATGCCCATCCAGGGGAGAACGTTTCAGGCGCTGGGCAGATACACCCAGGACAGGGCGCCAAGCCATCGCCGGGTACACACTCACTCACACAGACACACTCTATATGGGGCAATTTAGAGAACTCAATTAACTTGATCCATATTTTAGACTGTGGGAGGAAACCGGAGAACCCGGAGGAAACCCACGCAGACACAGGGAGAACATGGAAACTCCACCCAGATGGGGATTCGAACCGGGAATCCCTAGCGCTGAGAGGCGAACGTGCTAACCACTAAGCCACCGTGCCGCCCTAATTACATCAAATAAAAATAAAAATAAAAACACACAAGCTTATACTAAACAATAATGAAAAATAATAAACAAACGAAAAATATAAAATAAATAAATAAATAAAAATAAAGAGCTGATTAAGGGCGATGATCTCAGCTGATTAAGGGCAATCCAGAGTTGGTAATTTGGCAACATGGTGTTAAATTATTCATCCATTATTAATTAGTTAATTAATTGGTCTTTATTTAATTGGTTCATGTGTTGTCATTGTCAACGATGAACAATTGTGATGAACTTTTTACCAGACAAAAAGATGAAGCTAATAATGGGGGGGATAAAAAATCTTACCTTCAATCACCAAGTGCTGCTCGTCTTCAATTTTCAAACTTTCTAAAGTGTGCTCCTCGTCATCGAGAAGAGTGAGATAATTCTGAACAGACGTTGAGAGGAGAGTCCAAATGTTAATCCTCACTGTTTAAGAGGTTCATGCATCCACAGAACTACATGACATGGTTATTCAGTTGAGTGTGTGGTAGATCAGTGGTTAGAGTGTTGGGTTATCAGTCTCATATTGGTCACACTGCACCATCCATCCATCCATCCATCCATTATCTTCCGCTTTATCCTCTATTAGGGTCATGGGGGGTTCTCCTTGCCCCTCAGGGGAGAACATTTCGGGCGCTGGGCAGATACACCCAGGACAGGGCGCCAATCTATCACTAAACACACTCACTCACTCACTCACTCACTCACACAAACACACTCTATATGGGGCAACTTGGAGAATTCAGTTGACCATGATCCATGTTTTTGGACTGTCGGAGGAAACCGGAGAACCCGGAGGAAACCCACGCGGAAACGGGGAGAACATGGAAACTCCGCCCAGATTGGGATTTGAACCGGGAATCCCTAGTGCTGAGAGGAGAACATGCTAACCACTAATCCTCCGTGCCACCCCCACTGCGCCATCTTTATTGTTTAAATCAGAGTAGATCTAACTTTATTGTCATTGTGCAGAGTACAAATACAGGGCCATACTTAGAACGTACGCCTCACAGCGCTGGGGATTCCCGGTTCGAATCCCAATCTGGGTGGAGTTTCCATGTTCACATGTGTCCATGTGGGTTTCCTCCAGGTTCTCTGGTTTCCTCCCACAGTCCAAAAACATGGATTCAAGGTGAATTGGCTACTTTAAATGACCCCTAAATAGTGTGTCTGTGTGAGTGAGTGTGTGCCCAGTGACAGGTGCCCTAAACGTTGTCCCCTGGATGAACATAGCTTCATCACCCCCCTCCCCCGACCCTAGCATAGGAATAAGTGGAGGATAATGGATGGATGGAGCTAATGCTTCAGATACATTATAGTTATGGGGGCAGCCTTAATGGAACCAGCCTTGCAACTTGAAGGTTCCTGGTTCAATTCCAGGTCTCAACAAGTACTATGGCTGAAGTGCACTTGGGAAGGCACCTAACCATGATAGCTATACAGGGCTGTCCACCGCTCTGGGCACATGTGCTCACTTCACTCAGTGTGTGTGTGTGTGTGTGTGTGTGTGTGTGTGTGTGTGTGTGTGTTTCATTGCACGGATGGTTTAAATATGGAGGACTAATCCCCTTAGTGTTAAACTTCACACAGAGTACAGGGTCAGGCATAATTACAGCACCTCAGGAGCAATGAGGGTTAAGGGCTTTGCTCAAAAGCCCACACTAAGAACTCGGCTGGACTCTGGATTTCAACTCCGAACATTTAGAGTGACCACCACACCTTCAGTTAAAATCAGGACCGAACTTATGAACCATGCACCAGCCGTACCTCACTATTGTACAGCCACAGGCGCATATCTTCCTCTTTGATGCGCAACCTCTGGGACAGGTACTCATGGATGTGCTTTATAGTGTTCATCCGACTGAAACAGCCCGTGTAGGCCAGCACACGCTTCAAAGGGGCATTTGGAGATGGCACGTTGCCTATAAGAGGAGGGGGAACAGTAACAGGTTTCAGCAGAGTATTCAATAAAACATGCTGTGTATTGTTTACTGGAATTTATACAATAGGTTTGATAGATTGAACACAGAACGTGGGATAATATAAAATGATTAAACAATTTTAAAAAAAGCATAAAACCACACAGAACATAAGGTTTATTGTAAAGATTAGTCGTAAGGTAGCAGCAAGAAAGGGCCGAGTTAATCTCGAAAGATTTCAGAGGATTTGTTATTAGTCCGGACGAATGCAATTAAAGCCAGAACAAAGAAAGAACAAATCAACACGGAGCCAAACAAATAATTAAGGTACAAATCAATACAGCAAAGCTAATTAATGATGCCCAACGTTAAAACCCTTTAATCCCCTGTGCAGGATCATTAGAAGCAATCAACCGAAGAGAAGCACCCATTTCTTCCCATCACGCCCGGCAGACGCAGAGCTGTGACGGAGAGGTGAGCCGCCTAACTGCTTCACTGCAGCCTGCCATCAGATAACGCAGAATGAGATTAGTGGAGCTCTCCTGCTCACCAGTACACAGCTCCAGTGCTCCACAATCAGGTTAGGGCCACGTGCGCCCTTACCATCTGCTTTTAGGGGAAACCTGATAATCGGCTGCATAACCAAATCGTGCCGAACGCGCCCTTAAACAAACAAGGCGCTACACGGGGCTGCGGGGCCGAGATGGGTACTGGGATTGATCATGAGGTGGGATTTTGGTTTAGTATCGCTTGCACCAATTTCCGTTTAAGGAGCATCGGAGGACAGGGGGCGGAGCCTCTCTCTTGCTGCCGGCTTACGTTACCTCGGGGAAAGTGGGGAGGCAACATTCGCAGGCTGATCATACCCATATTAACCCAGATGTTGGACTGAGGGGTGCGGGTGGCCGGCTGCTGCCGCAGAAACAGCAGATAACGAGGGAAGAGCTCCAGCTCGGTCAGGTCCCGGCTGTCGGCTTTGATGACCTGAAGAGAAAAAGAGGAGAGGGAGGAAGAGGAGGCAAAGGCATGGGTCATTCATCCCTCTGGGTCATTCAGTCGAACAGTGTGGGTTTTAAATAATAAAATGCAACACTTGTAGAACTCGGGCGGCACGGTGGCTTAGTGGTTAGCATGTTCTCCTACCAGCACTAGGGATTGCTATGTGTGGTATGGAAGATAAGCAAGATTTACCCAAGATTTTTTGTTACCTTCATTAATAATAATAATAGTAATAATAATAATACATTGTATTTATAAGAGCCTTTCACGTTACTTTACAAAATAACAAAACATGTAGGGCGGCACGGTGGCTTAGTGGTTAGTACGTTCTCCTCTCAGCACTAGGGATTCCCGGTTCGAATCCCAATCTGGGTGGAGTTTCCATGTTCTACCCGTGTCCGCGTGGGTTTCCTCAGGGTTCTCCGGTTTCCTCCCACAGTCCAAAAACATGGATCAATGGCAATTGAATTCTCCAAATGTTGTCCCCTGGATGAACATAGCATCACCCCCCCCCCCCCACTGTGACCCTAGCATAGGAATAAGTGGAGGATAATGGATGAATGTTTTTCTGATGGAGCTAATGCTTCAGATACATTATAGTTATGGGGCAGCCTTGCAACTCAAAGGTTCCAGGTTCGATTCCAGGTCCCAACAAGTATTATGGCTGAAGTGCCCTTGGGAAGGGATCTAACCACGATTGCTCTCCGGTGCCGTATACATGGCTGCCCACCGTTCTGGGCACATGTGCTCACTTTACTCAGTGTGTCCCTTGCCCTGTCCAGGCAGAGCTTGCTATGCATGTCCTCGATGGTGGGTAACTATGTTGGGATTATAAACAGCCTGCACCTTTCAACATGTAAGTGTTTTGTGCATTCAGTCAGAATGAATGGGGTTCACAGCTGCAGTGTGGAATTCCTTCACCTCTTATTAGGGTGAGTGTGTTATACTGGTATCTCCAGTGTGCCTTCTGCTGAGGATACTTTAGTCCCATTGTGTGTCAGGATAAATATTCATACTAACACTAACCATAGCAATTCATTTTTCCCCCACTAGATGGATTAGTGTGACGGAAACGTGTGGCTGACTACTCTGTCGCATAATGAACCATGAGATAATTGCAGGAATGAAGTATAAATGAAGTGATCTATTTTGGCTTTAAAAACACGCTTGTATTGTGTGTGTGTGTGTGTGAGTGAGTGTGTGCCCAGCGATAGATTGGCATCATTGTCCTGGGTGAATCTGCCCAGCTCCTGAAACGTTCTCCCCTGGATGGGTACAGGAAAACGCAAACCTAGTAGAGGATTAAGTGAAAGATAATGAGTGAATTAATGATTTATGGTGAAGGTTTTCATGAGGTCGGTCGCCAAGACAACCATAGTACAAATGAGTCAATGGGGGGGGGGGGGGGGGGGGGGGGGTAATTATTGTCTCCATTAGCATGTGTTTAAATTGTGGGAATAAAGAAAGCAGAATAACTGGAGAAAACCCATTCAGGCACATGAAGGACATGCAGGGTGCACGCAAAAATGATCTTCTGTTTGCCCCAACTGGGAATCAAACTTGGGACCTTCTTGCCATGTGGGGTAGCGCTAACAACTGCACCACTGTGTCATTGTTGATTTACTAATGACCACTAATTGGACACGGTGTGGCACGGTGGCTTAGTGGTCAGCACGTTCGCCTCTCAGCACTAGGGATTCCCGGTTCGAATCCCCATCTGGGTGGAGTTTCCATGTTCTCCCCGTGGGTTTCCTCCGGGTTCTCCATTTTATATAATTAATTATATGTTTATAATTTTATATATATACCACAATATCTATATTTATATAAATTATTAATAAATTATTATTATTATTTTTAGAGTGAAGTAATGTGTGACAGTGCACGGTGGCTTAATGTTTAGCATGTTCTCCTGGGTGGAGTTTTTATGTTCCCCCTGTGTCCGTGTAGGTTTCCTCCGGGTTCTCCGGTTTCCTCCCACAGTCCAAAAACATGGATCAAGGTCAATTGAATTCTCCAAATTGCCCCATATAGACTGTGTTTGTGTGAGTGAGTGTGTGCCCAGATATAGATTGGCGCCCTGTCCTGGGTGTATCTGCCCAGTGCCCGAAATGTTCTCCTCTGGATGGACATGGGGAACCCCACCGCAACCCAGAGGATAAAGTGGAAGATAATGGGTGGCTTTTTTTTAGGGTGGCTTAGTGGTTACCACGTTCTTCTCTCAGTGCTAAGGATTCCCAATTCACTTCCGAATCTGGGTGGAGTTTCCATGTTCTCCCCGTGTCCGCGTGGGTTTCCTCCGGGTTCTCCTGTGTCCTCCCACAGTAAAAAAACATGGATCAAGGTCAGATTTCCAAATTGCCCCATATAGAGTGTGTCTGTGTGTGTGAGTGTGTGCCCAGCGATGGATTGGCGCCCTGTCCTGGGTGTATCTGCCCAGCGCCTGAAACGTTCTCCCCTGGATGGGCATGTGGAACCCCGCCCCCGCTACCCTAATATAGGATAAAGCAGAAGATAATGGATGGATGGATGGTGACACCTGGAGCAAGAAGTTATTACTACTGCTACACCAGACGTATTAAAGGCCAGGACTTTTATAGTATCTGTATGGAGTAGGTTGATGGACTTTACGCCTGTAGAACCTGCCTGATTTAGACATGTTTTAAAAAATGGGCGTACGTACCGGTCTGGGTAGACTGAGGTTGGCACCATACCAGTGGTAGAGTGCCCGCCACACTGGCTCTGGAACGATCTGGAAGTCCTGGGCAGGCATCAGGTACAGGGTTCTTTTCAGACGTCCACCCTCCATCGTTAACGTGGGTGCCTGAACGAGAAAACATCAAACCTTGCTATGTAGCTGAGGATCAAATTCTGTTTGGCAGCAGTTTCCTTGCAAAACAGTCATAATTAGTGCTAAATAGTGCTAATTAAAGCAAAGGAATGAGAGGCTGTGCATTATTTTGAATTAAAAAAAGGTGTTGTTAATCAGGACTCGACTCGGTGTTTATATTAATCTGTATTTATGTTACACGATTTAAAAAAAATCTATTGTATGTCTCGCATTGATACGAATGTAAAGTGGTCAGAGGTGTGCGTTATTGTCAATAACTTCACGGCTGGACAAACGGCTCAGCCAATTAGATTTGAGGATGGGAGCTACCCATTTTATAATACAGGTTAAATGGCAGCGTCTTTAAAGATAAAGCCACAGCGGAGGCAGTGGACCACCTGCTGAATCATTCCATAACCAGAGTGCTTAAAGCTGCCTTATTTTTCAAGACTTATTTGTTGTGACTGCACTAAATAACGGTCTATAATCTGTTTTGACAGTAAAAGTGTATCATTACAGAGCGCCAACTAACACAACAGTGAACCCCACACAAAGTGAGTCACTGTAGACTTTTACAAAATGGAATGACTGTTTCTTAGATTTACAAGCCACTAACAATAAAACCAGATATTCAATGTGCTAATATTCAGCACATTAATGTAATGTGATGCAGTACAATATGAATGAATTAATACAGATGTGAACACATTACACACACATACATATACACACATACCTGTCTGTCTGTCTATGTTTTTGTGTCTTTTTCTGTCTCTCTCGCTCTCTCTGTGTGTGTGTGTGTGTGTCTGTTGCTATCTATATGTGTATATATATATATATATATATATAGAGAGAGAGAGAGAGAGAGAGAGAGAGAGAGAGAGAGAGAGAGAAACAGACAGACAGTGTGTGTCTGTCTGTCTGTCTGTTGCTCTCTCTCTATCTCTCTTTATACATATATATATATATATATATCTATATATATATATATATAGCAACACACACACACACACAGCGAGAGAGACAGAAAAAGACAGATACCTGTCTGTTTGTCTGTGTGTCTGTTTTTGTGTCTTTTTCTGTCTCTCTCGCTCTGTGTGTGTGTGTGTGTCTGTTGCTATATATATATATAAAGAGAGAGAGAGAGAGAGAGCAACAGACAGACAGACAGACACACACAGAGCGAGAGAGACAGAAAAAGACAGATATATATATGTGTGTGTGTGTGTGTGTGTGTGTCTGTTGCTATATATATATATATATATATATATATATATATATATATGCGCTCTCTCTCCCTCTCCTCTCTCTCTCTCTGTATATATATATATATATATATATATATATATATATATATATATATATATATATATATATATAGCAACAGACACACACACAAAGACAGAAGACAGAGACACACACGCATACAGACAGACAGGCAAGCATACGGACCAACAGGTAGGCATACATACAGACAAGAGACAAACACACACACACAAACACAGAGAGAGAGAGAGAGAGAGAGAGAGAGAGAGAGCGACAGACAGAAAAAGACAGATACAGATATACACACAGACAGACACACAGAGACAGACAGACAGGTAGGCATACAGAGACTGACATACACAATCAGACAGAGAGGCACACAGACAGGCACACAGACACACACCAAAACAAAGTCAAACCCTACCCACATGTACTACTCCACTATTATTAACCATAACCTTATTATAATCTAACTATAACACAATACAACACAATTTCACTTTAAACTGAAGTATTGGTTCCCAAATGGTAATATATACCCAATAACACACACACACACACACACATGTTTCTTTGCATTGTGAGCCATTTACATAAACTTTCATTTATGTCCAAAAGCCTTACTCTAACCTACTAAGCTAAGCTAAGCTAAGCTACCCTACCCACCCAACCCTAAACTTAAGATAAGATAGACCTTTATTTGTCCCACAATGGGGAAATTCACATTCTCAGCTGCAAGTTACATTGTAAGAAAGGTGAAGAAGACATTCATTCATTATCTTCCCCATTCCCATCCAGGGGAGAACGTTTCGGGCGCTGGGCAGATAGACCCAGGACAGGGCGCCAATCTATTGCTGGCTCACTCACACAGACACACTCTATATAGGGCAATTTGGAGAACTCAATTGACTTAATCCATGTTTTTGGACTGTGGAAGGAAACCGGAGAACCCGGAGGAAACCCACCCGGACACGGGGAGAACATGGAAACTCCACCCAGGGGATTCGAATTGGGAATCCCTAGTGCTGAGAGGCGAACGTGCTAACCACTAAGCCACCGTGCCATGAAGAAGACATTCAGCAATTAAAAAGAAGTTTTATAAAACAAAACAAAAACAAAAAAATGTTCTATATTCTATAAATTTATATACACACAAGATACATTCTAATTTTCAGTTATGTCCAAGGCGTATAAAGGAGGAATAAAATGAAACCAATATGATAGTTTGATATCTCTAATTCGTACCTAAAACATGGAATGAGTTTTAAATGCAAACAATGTGATGTTAGGACCAAAACCTGCTTACAATATGATGTAAACATCACACACACACACACACACACACACACACACACACACACACACACACACACACACACACACACACACACACACACACACACACACACACACACACACACACACCCACCTTCATGGGCTCTGTAGTGACGAGGGGCTGGTTGTCAATGGCTCCAGGCCTCTGTGCAACAAGGTGGTTGGGCAGATGGCCGTTGCCGGAAGAGAAACACTGGCTGTTGTTATCCAAAACATTGTGCTGTCGAGCGAAACAAATGTCGGTGGCAGATGAGCTGACATGTGGCATGTGACCTGTCAACACGGAGATACATGACATCAGAGACCGGCTACAATCAGGACAAACAGCGCTACCTAAACAAGGAGCAGGAAATTATTAATAATGCCTTCAATACCATCATATAACCATGTTCATGAAGCCATGACAACCACACACGATATATATATATATTCTAATTGCCTTGTATGTTGTGTTACTTTAATCAGCTAAAGTGTAACATTTGAACACAGACGGAAATGCTGACACAAGGTAAAACGAGGAAAGCAGTTTAGATAATCACGGCAATGTATACCCTCACCCCCCCCCCCCACCCCCACCCCCACCCCTATCCCCTGTGTGTCTAAGTAGTGATTGAGTGGAGATATTGTGCAGAACAGTGGAACATAATAAACAAACTGGGTAATCTAAAAAACCCTTCAGTTTTATTGTTCAAAGTTACTACACTACAGCAAAACCTCATTTTCTCCGTCCATTTATTTTTTATTCTCGTTAATTAGATAAGCCGTAACATTCAATCAGGTTTGAATGCCTTTAGATTAAGCACTTGCTCTGGGGGTTTTCTTCTTTCTTTTTAAAATGGGTTGGTGGTATTTCATGGTCTGCTAATAATGAACCGCAGTTATTAACTGGGTTTGAAGTGACTTGTATTGTGTATTGGCGAACGTGCTAACCACTAAGCCCTGGTATTATTATTATTATTATTATTATTATTATTAGGTGGCACTTAGTGGTTAGCACGTTCTCCTCTCAGCACTAGGGACTCCTGGTTCGAATCCCAATCTGGGTGGAGTTTCCATGTTCTCCCCGTGTCCGCGTGGGTTTCCTCCGGGTTCTCCGGTTTCCTCCCACAGTCCAAAAACATGGATAAAGGTCAATTGAATTCTTCAAATTGCCCCATATAGAGTGTGTTTGTGTGAGTGAGTGTGTGCCCAGCAATGGATTGGCACCCTGTCCTGGGTGTATCTGCCCAGCGCCCGAAACATTCTCCCCTGGAAGGGCATGGGGAACGCCCCCCCCCCCCCCCCCCCCCCCCCCCCCCCCCCCCCCACGACCCTTATAGAGGATAAAGAATAAAGGATGGATCGATTATTATTATTATTGGGCAGCACGGTGGTTTAGTGGTTAGCACGTTCGCCTCTCAGCACTAGGGATTCCCGGTTTGAATCCCAATCTGGGTGGAGTTTCCATGTTCTCCCCGTGTCCGCGTGGGTTTCCTCCGGGTTCTCCGGTTTCCTCCCACAGTCCAAAAACATGGATCAAGGTCAAATTAATTCTTCAAATTGCCCCATATAGAATGCGTGTGTGTGTCTGTGAGTGTGTGCCCAGTGATTGGTGCCCTGTCCTGGGTGTATCTGCCCAGCGCCTGAAACCTTCTCCCCTGGATGGGGGCATGGGGAACCCCCGTGACCATGATGGAGGATAAAGCGGAAAATAATGGATGGATGTTATTATTATTATTATTATTACTTTTATTATTATTATTATTATTATTATTATTATTATTATTATCTGTAATATATGGATTACTGTACTACTGTATTTTGCTACTGGCCGCTAAATTATTAAGTATTTTAATAAGTATTTTATTTAACTATATAAAAAGGAGATCACAATAAAAGGAGTAATGCGCTTACAAAACAGAGATTGAAGATGTCAGAATGTTATTATTTATTTGGATCAATCAGAAACAGTTGGATGTTAGACTCCACTATGCATCGGCCCTAACAACACCTCTTCCCTATAATTATTCAGATTAATACCCAACCTCAAGTGCCTTATTGCTTAATTAAAGGGCGCAGGCGGAAGGTGGAGGGTGGAACCCCTGAGCCAGCGTTTGTTCCTCTATGCTTCTGCAACTGACTTCCTATTTGACTTCCTTTGTCTGATCATCTCTCCTCCACAGTGATTAACATGAGGACTTATTTAAGCAAAGGAATGATACAAAAACCTCTGAAAGAATTCTGTAAAAACATCGAAAAAGGCATTGTGTAGTTGAGTTGTCCAGTAGATTTTTTAATTGTCAATAATCAATAATGGAGTGAAAATTCCCTCATTAAATATGTACATCAGGTTTTTAGATGATATTGCATTACAATGTTACTTTTTGAAGAGATCTGGTTCTGTTGTTGGGAGGATGATGCTCTTATCTCGAACGTCCAGTGTTTGCAGGATCATATTTCTCAATTCTAATCAATATTTCTCTTATCTTAAAAAGTTCACTGCAGTTAGGCTTTGATATTTGAAAGCAGAACTGCATTAAGATCAGCTCGAGTGATATTAAAGCTTCCAGTCATCAGCTTTAAATAGATAGAAAACGGCACGTCATAAAGATAACCCTTTGTTTATGTACCTCTGTGTCATTACCACCATCCATCCATCATACTCCGCTTTATCCTCTACTAGGGTCACCGGTAGGGGGGGTGGGGGGGTCACCATGCCGCTATATATATATATACACTTTATCCTCCACTGGGGTGGCGGGGGGGGGGGGGAGGTTTCCCATGCCCATCCAGGGAGAACATTTTGGACGCTGGCCAATATATCACTGGGCACACACTCACTCACACAGACACACTCAATATGGGGCAATTTGGAGAATTCAATTGACCGTGATCCATGTTTTTGGACTGTGGGAGGAAACTGGAGAACCCGGAGGAAACCCATGTGGACACGGGGAGAACATGAAAACTCCACCTTGCACTGAGAGGAGAACATGCTAACCACTAAGCCACCGTGCCATTACCTGACTCTTAAAAAACAATAATAATAATTTATTAATAATTATATAAGTATAATTATATATATATTATAATAATTATATATCTAATCAATTATATAAAATATATAATTAAATATTTTAGAATTATAAAAAAATAAATAAAAAAAAACAAGAAACACGATCTGCCCGGCTGTCCCGGGTCCCCCACTGAGACTTGGCCACTTCAATGTTTTTAATGTTTCTTCGTTAAAAAAAGAAAAAAGTTTTTTCTTGCCACTACCACTTCGGCTTTCTTATTGGAAGTTCAGGCTTAGAACACTGTAAAGCTGCTTTGTGACAATGTACTATTGTAAAAACATGCTATTTATCTGATTGACCTTAATCTGACGAGATTAGACAACATTAAAGAGCCGGTCCTATGCTCACTGGCCATTTTATTAGGCACACCACCATGTTTCTATATAAGCATTCTATAAAAGAGGTTATATAACACACAAACACACACCCCTCTACAAATTGGCTTTCGACTGTATTCCAAGAGTATTCCACCCTCCACCTGCTGAGCTGTGTGATCCAGGCCTGTGGCTCGTTTCACATTATTTCGGTCGTGTTCACTCATTTGTTTATGTCATAAACACAAAAAGACGAGCAGCCTTTATTTATCACTGTCACTACGCAATGAAGCAAACAGAAGAGGAAAATTAAACACCACGCTGTATTTGTTTCCTCGTTCGTTTGGTTAATAGTGTCGGCCGAAAAAACATTACTCAGCACATTTCATTTCATAAAAATGCTATTATATCCTGAGCAGATTTATATGTAACAAGAGACAATACACATAGCTGGTTTCTCCTCTCGGTTTTGGATCTGCTTGGCTTTCACATTGAACATGGTTCGAACCTCAGTCCCTGTTTTAACACTGGTTTTCCTGGACCCTTGAAAATCTGGACACTGCCCCTCTGTTTTCGAACCCTTCAGGGGTCATCAGGCAGCTATTCATATGCATAACGACCTACAGCCCACCCACCTCCTCAGTAAAAATTCTGTAAAAACTGAATTCAAGGGTAAATTCCCTGAAATTCAGCCTAATGCGATGCAATAACAGAAATTCTGCAATGAAGGTTTAGTGAAATTGAACATACTTTCAGTGACTACAAAAAAAATGAAACTACAGATGATATCTAAATGATATCTAAATAATCTGAAATGATATCTACAGACATTTAAACATAGTCCTCAAACTAATTTTACTGCAAACTGTGTGTTTTTGTTCCTAAATGTAGACATACATACATATAGACGTACCTAAGTTTATTTTTAGAAGTCGTACTTTGATTTAGTTTGTATTGAAAACACAATAATTCAGTTGCGATTTTATTTCGCATGCACATTTTTTTTTAATAAAACTTGGATCGGACATGGATACGGCCTCTTCGGTGTTCAGACTGACAAAGTGCACCATACCAGAAGCTTGAGTGAATGTGGAAATGTGATAAAAGATCAAGCGTACGCAGAGTACTAATGCAGAGCTCGCAGTAGAGCTGCCTCCATCATCAAAGATCCAACACACCCCCAACACGGACTATTCACACTTCTACCATCAGGTCAGAGGTACAGAAATGTAAATGCAAAACTAGCAGATTAAAGAACTATATATATATAAAGAACTCTCTATATATATATATATATACATACATCTTTCACTTTATCCTCCACTGGGGTGGCGGGGGGGGGGGGGGGTTCCCCATGCCCATCCAGGGAGAACGTTTTGGACGCTGGGCAGATACACCCAGGACAGGGCGCCAATCTATTGCTGGGCACACACTCACTCACTCACACTCTATATGGGGCAATTTGGAGAATTCAATTTACTTGATCCATGTTTTTGGACTCTGGGAGGAAACCGGAGAACCCGGAGGAAACCCATGCGGACACGGGGAGAACATGGAAACTCCACCCAAGTGGGGATTCGAACCGGGAATCCCTAGTGCTGAAAGGAGAACGTGCTAACCACTAAACCACTGTGCCGCTATCCATCCATCCATCCATCCATCTTTCACTTTATCCTCCACTGGGGTGGCGGGGGGGGGTTCCCATGCCCATGCAGGGAGAACGTTTTGGACGCTGGGCAGATACACCCAGGACAGGACACCAATCTATCACTGGGCAAACACTCACTCACTCACATTCTATATGGAGCAATTTGGAGAACTCAATTGACCTTGATCCATGTTTTTGGACTGTGGGAGGAAACCGGAGAACCCAGAGGAAACCCACGCGGACACAGGGAGAACATGGAGTGTACTCACTGTGTGGGACTGTTTGTGAGCCCTGCCACGTGCTGTGAGGGGACTTCTCTCCTGGAGAGCTCAGAGATCGTGCCACTGTTCCAGTCTTGATCAGAGTGGTTTCGGCAGGTGACGTGGACGGGGTAGTTCTCCTGCCGTTGCCCTGAACACCAGGTTGCTCCACAACAATAGACTTATTATCCTTTTAATACAAAGGGAAATATTTGGAATTAGCTGACAGAACAGTGTTATTATTCATTGCTCATTGTTTTGTGATGTGTGTCACTCACATATTTAACATAGTCCATCCACAACTTCCACCACTGCATAGAGATGAGGAACCAGTTCTGACCTGTCTGTAGTCCATGCCTGTTTTCTCTCTCTAGCCATCCTCTGTATACACACACACACACACACACACACACACACACACACACTTTATATGTCATTTAAAAAGAGGGTGGCTCCTTAATATAGAGGTTTATCAGTCCTTGCTTTGTGTGGATCATAATTATATGATGCATAACATGGAACAGCCAATCAGAATTGACTGCAGTACAAGCCTGTGATCACATTTATACACTTTGTTAAGCAGATACATAATGCCAATTAACACTAATTACACAACAACATCTGCGCCTTTGAAAATATTTATTGCAACTATTAATTTTATTAAATTTATATTAAATTTATTAAATTTAGCACAACCTCCAAAGTAACTTATAATGGAAACCGAATGCATCCATCCATCCATTATCTTCCACTTTATCCTCTACTAGGGCCGTGGTGGGGTTCCCCATGCCCATCCAGGGGAGAACGTTTCGGGTGCTGGACAGATACACCCAGAACAGGGTGCCAATCTATCGCTTGGATCACACTGACACACTCTATATGGGGCAATGTGGAGAAGTCAATAGACCTGGATCCATGTTTTTGGAAACCCATGCGGACACGGGGGGAACATGGAAACTCCACCCAGATGGGGATTCGAACCAGGAATCCCTAGTGCTGAGAGGAGAACATGCTAACCACTAAGCCACCATGCCACAATCCATCCATCCATCCATCCATCCATCTTTCACTTTATATATACTTTATCCTCCACTGGGGTGGAGGGGGGGGGGTTCCCCATGCCCATCCAGGGAGAACGTTTTGGACGCTGGGCAGATACACCCAGGACAGGGCGCCAATCTATCGCTGGGTAAACACTCACTCAATCATACACACTCTATATGGGGCAATTTGGAGAATTCAATTGACCGTGATCCATGTTTTTGTACTGTGGGAGGAAAGCGGAGAACCCGGAGGAAACCCACGCAGACACGGGGAGAACATGGAAACTCCACCCAGATTGGGATTCAAAGTGAGAAACCCTAGCGCTGAGAGGAGAACGTGTAACTTAATATAATTTAACTTTATTTAAAAACTGGCACTGCATTCAAAATGACACATACATCATATGTACTGAATTCAGTAAGTTAAACCAGTTAAATCAGTATTATCATTCCACCACCTTAAAAAGTTCCAATATTTTAGATTGTACAGAATATGTACAATAGCAGTCAAAAGTTGGGACACAATATGGTCCATTGTCTATTTCCTCCACTTATTATATAGATGTCTTTGTAGTTTTACAATTGCAGACTGTAGTCCATCTGTGTTCTTTGTTGTTGTTAGTCCCCTGTTGGTTCTCTGTTCTCTGTTGGTCAGGAGCATCACAGAACAGGTATCATTTGGGTGGTGGATTGTTTATTGTCAGTTCTGCAGTGACACTGATGTGGTGAGGGGGTTTTAGTGCAGCAGTGCTGCTGGAGTTTCATTTCTCCACCTCAGTGACACTGCTGGGATAGGAATAATGCACCCACCCAATAATCCCTGCTCTGTGGTGCTACTATTGGGGTTCTGACCATTAGAACAGAGTAAAGGGGATGTACACAGTATGTACTGTAGAACACAAACAGATAGACTACAGTCTGGAATTGTAGAACTACAAAGTCCATCTTTACAAAAAGTGGAACTGAGAACATGTCCAGTAAGTGGAGCAAAAAGGGGCGTGGTCTAACTTTTGATTGGTGTAAATAAATATAAATCTTGTTCTGTGAAGCGGCACGGTGGTTTAGCGGTCAGCGGTTAGCCTCTCAGCGCTAGGGATTCCCGGTTCGAATCCCCATCTGGGTGGAGTTTCCATGTTCTCCCCGTGTCTGTGTGGGTTTCCTCCAAGTTCTCCGGTTTCCTCCCACAGTCCAAAAACATGGATCAAGTCAAGTGAATTCTCAAAATTGCCCCAAATAGAGTGTGTCTGTGTGTGTGAGTGTGTGCCCAGCGATGGATTGGCTCCCTGTCCTGGGTCTATCTGCCCAGCGCCCGAGACCGAGACCCCTGGATGGGCATGGGGAACCCCCCCACGACCCTAATAGAGGATAAAGCGGGAGATAATGAATGAATGAATGAATGTTCTGTGAAAGGTGGTTTTAGTTGAAGCTCACAGGTCCAACAGAGGCCACATGTCACTGTGGGGTTATAAGCCTTTGACCTACCAGGTAGCTTAATGACGGAGTTTTTACTGCCCAGTGTGATGATATAGTGTAATATTAACATCACAATAAAGACGTCAAACTGAAACGCACTACGCACCCAGTCAATGAAGGAGGGGACTCAATTAACAGAGTCTTAACAGACGGGTAACCTCCCTAACCAACAGGACAGGCAGCATTAGTCAGACCAATGGAGGCGTAACCAAGAATCATGGCATTGTAGAATGCATTGTTTCTTTTATGTGATGAGCTTAGATAAAAATCTACGAAAAGGTGTGTTTACATATTATCAGATATTTTTTTCTAAAGCGCCATACAAGGGCGAGCACAGGGTTGCCAAGAAAGAGGGGTAAGACCGAAACCAAGCAGATGAATCGTACATTTACATTACATTTGGTCATTCAGCAGACGTTTTTATCCAAAGTGACTTACAAATATCCTGTCAGAGTACAGGATCAGCTATTATACATTTATTCATTTAGCAGACGCTTTTATCCAAAGCGACTTACAAATTAAAATTAGTTCCGAGGGCCATCAGGCTAAATGCTATTACTGTTTTGGGCTGGAAGAACAAATAATAAAACAACAGGACATTTAAAATACTGTATATTGTATCTTTGCACATCCACTCCATCCATACTGGACACTTTATTTTCACTTTTAATTTTGATACCACTACACACACTTGACACTTTATAATAATAGTAAATGGTAAATTGTAAATATATGTATATATATATATATATATAAAATTATTTATTTAAAAAATAATAATAATATATATATATATAGGCGGCACGGTGGCTTAGTGGTTAGCACGTTCGCCTCTCAGCGCTAGGGGTTCCCGGTTCGAATCCCCATCTGGGTGGAGTTTCCATGTTCTCCCCGTGTCCGCGTGGGTTTCCTCCGGGTTCTCCGGTTTCCTCCCACAGTCCAAAAACATGGATCAAGTTAATTGAGTTCTCCAAATTGCCCCATATAGAGTGTGTTTGAGTGTGTGAGTGTGTGCCCAGCGATGGATTGGCGCCCTGTCCTGGGTGTGTCTGCCCAGCGCCCGAGACGTTCTCCCCTGGATGGGCATGGGGAACCCCACCGCGACCCTAATAGAGGATAAAGCGGGAGATAATGAATGAATGAATATATATATATATAATTTTTTTTTTTTTTTTTTTTTTATTTATTTCCGTCTACTTTTTTATTGTACTGTCATTGCTACTGGCTGCTAAATTTCTTTCGGGATGAATAAAGTATTCTATTCTATCTATCCATCTATCTATCCATCTATCTATCTATCTATCTATCTATCCATCTATTCATACATCTATCCATCTATCTACAAATGAGAACATTACAAGTCAGAAATTATTCAGAATACCAACTACACTGTAAAATCAACAAACCTGCTTGTTATTTGATGCTGCGCCCCCCCTCCACCCCCCTTTTTTTTACAGCAGGTATTTGTTAAAAAAATGCGTCTTCAGTAGTTTCTTAGAACTGCTTAGTGACTCTGCCTTACGGACAGAGTTGGGAAGATGGTTCCACCATATTGCAGTGGTGAACGCCATGGTTCTCCATGTTCCATGTTCTCCCCGTGTCTGCACCCCCCCCCGCGACCCTGATATAGGATAAAGCGGAAGATAATGGATGGATGGATGTTGGGACATGTGCACATAGAAATTCTTATAGTGAGACATAGGGATATACACTCTACATAAAAGATAATTCAAATATACAAAAAAGTGTAGCAGAATTTATGCTATAAGAAATACACAATATATAAACATGTAAAGGCTGTAAGAACATAACTTAAAGTGATTACTGCAGAGGTAGTGGCTCAGTTTTTCCATTTGGCTATTTACTGTATGGTGCTATTTAGCTTAACGTTTATTTTTCAAATTAAATAAGGTGCAAATTATTGTATAGATTAATTAACTGTTAACAATATATTACAAATTGAAACTATAAATAAGTAACTTGAACATGGAAATGTAAAGTTAGCGCCTGAGCCTGTAGATCTGGACCCACCTGATGATTTGACCTTCCTCCTCGGGCGTGGCAGGTCGCAGGCCCAGAACAATGTGACAGACCTGATTCCAAACCGACAGATTAGTGTGATTAAAGACAGACAGAGGGGGTCAGTGCTGCACTACAGTGAAATATACAAATACAATGAGAAATCCGATTCAACAACATACCTGAAAGAGCAGATTGAGAAATTCGCTGGCGAGGGAACTTTTCACACTCCATATCTGATAGTCCTCCAGTGTTAAGTGCCCCTGCTGTTATAATCAGCACAGAGATCAGCGCAGAGATCAGCACGGAGGAGCGATGCTTAAAATGACCTTTAAAATGACCTCACAGTGAAAAAAAATACACACAGTACCTTTGTGGTGTCGTGTAGCTTCAGGATGTCATCTACAATATCACCAACACTGGAGTCAAATTCCTGCCAAAAACAAAGATTAAAGTTCAAGTTTATTACCCCCCCCCCATATTACCTCCATCTGTTTGTCTGTGTGTCGAGTAAAAAGTGTGCAAATGCTATTTCACCCACTTCCCGTTATCTGATTACACTACAGTGATAAAGTGATTTATTTTACCTACTGTACTCACACAGAGGTGTGTGTGTGTGTGTGTGTGTGTGTGTGTGTGTGTGTGGATGTGTATGTGTCGATGTGTGTGGATGTATGTGTGTGTGGATGGATGTGTGCGTGGATGGATGTGGGTGTGTGGATGTGGGTGTGTGTGTGTGGGTGGGTGTCTGTGGGTGTGTGTGTGTAGATGGATGTGTGTGTGGGTGTCTGTGGGTGTGTGTGGATGTGTGTGTGTGTGTGGATGTGTGTGTGGATGTGTGTGTGTGGATGTGTGTGTGTGGGTGTGGGTGTGTGTGTGGGTGTGGGTGTGTGGGTGTGTGTGGATGTGGATGTGTGTGTGTGGATGTGTGTGTGTGGGTGTGGGTGTGTGTGTGTGTGTGGGTGTCTGTGGGTGTGTGTGGATGTGGATGTGTGTGTGTGTGGATGTGTGTGTCACTGCACGGATGGGTTAAATGTGGTTTAGTGGTTAGCACGTTCTCCTCTCAGCGCTAGGGATTCCCGGTTCGAATCCCCATCTGGGTGGAGTTTCCATGTTCTCCCCGTGTCTGCGTGGGTTTCCTCCGGGTTCTCCGGTTTCCTTCCGCAGTCCAAAAATATGGATCAAGTCAACTGAATTCTCCAAATTGCCCCATATAGAGTGTGTCTGTGTGTGTGAGTGTGCTCAGTGATAGATTAGCGCCCTGTCCTGGGTGTATCTGCCCAGCTCCCGAAACGTTCTCCCCTGGATGGACATGGGGAACCCCCCCGCGACCCTAATAGAGGATAAAGCGGAAGATAATGAATGAATGAATTATCTTATTATCTTGATCACTTATTCCTCTCCAAGGTTCTCCATGGACCTAGGATTTAATCCCACAAGCTTCAGATTGATGACCCAGCCCCCAAACCACAGAGCTTTTAAAATATTAGCTTTATGAAGTCAGGCATTGCCATATTGCAATGTGTGTCATCAGGGTCATTCAGGTATCAGCTCAGCTCACTTCATTTTATTGCTACATGACCTCATGGAGCAACCGGCCAGGTGGAGTACGCTGTACTGCATCACTTTCTTAAGGATGAAGACAGTGGGGTAAATCCTGAGTCACTCCGCTAATTAGGTGCAGTATTATCAGGATCTTATCTAAAGCCCAATCCAAATCTTCACTGTTGCAAAAATCCCCATCATGCAACTCGCACATGCAGTGAGTCATTCTCAGGTTTTTGTGATGAGCTGTGGTTGCAACCCAGAACACAGCAGGTCAATTCCAGCCAGTACATGAGCTTTACTCTCAGGCTGTTCCTTTATATTTAATGCTGAATGGAATATAGGTCTTACAGGAAGCGAGTCGGTGCGGTTGTCCTTCCACACTTCTAAAAGGGCCATCACCATGTTGTGCACCTCGTCTCGAGACAGAACTCCATCCCGATCGATGTCGAACACTTTGAAACAAACTGTAACGAACAAGAAAGAAGTGCTTATTTATATACTGTATATAAGAATGTGATGCAATGTTATGTTTTGGGAGTTAAACCCTTTGTATTAATGCATTAAGCAACAAGCATGACTCAACACGAACAACAACAACGGCAGAACATCATTTAGAAAACAGGTAGATGCCAATATCCATCCATTATCTTCCGGTTTATCCTCTATTAGGGTCGGGGGGGCGGGGGGGTTCCCCATGCCCATCCAAGGGAGAACGTTTCGGGCGATGGGCAGACTGGTGAAGTGAGCACATGTGCCCGGAGCGGTGGGCAGCCTTGAATACAGTGCCCGAACAATTGGGGTTAGGTGCCTTGCCCAAAGGCACTTCAGCCGTGGTACTTGGTGGGATCGGAGACCTTCAGGTCACAAGGCTCGTTCCTTAACCACAAGCCCATCGCCGATGACCACGCATGAATCAATTAAAATAATTACCAATTAATTACCTAATTATGATATGGTAATTCATCCATTTTGTTTTTTTCTATGGATAAATTGCCCATTTTCCACTAAATTTTCTACTTCACAAGCAGAATTATTCCATCCATCCATTATCTCCCGCTTTATCCTCTATTAGGGTCGCAGGGGGGGGGTTCCCCATGCCCATCCAGGGGAGAATATCTCGGGCGATGGGCAGATACACCCAGGACAGGACGCCAATCTATCTCTGGGCACACACTCACTCACACAGACGCACTCTATATGGGGCAATTTGGAGAACTCCATTGACTTGATCCATGTTTTTGGACTGTGCGAGGAAACCGGAGAACCCGGAGGAGAACATGGAAACTCCACCCAGATGGGGATTCGAACCGGGAATTCCAAGCGCTGAGAGGCCAACGTGCTGACCACTAAGCCACCTTTATTATTATTATTATTATTTTTTTTTTTTTTTTTTTTTTCCTCCAAATTTTTTTATTTTTATTTTTTGTTCGCTTGCATTTCTCGTTCCCCCCTGTCCCCCCGCCCAAAAACCTCTGGTTGAACGGCCATAATGAATGAATGAATAATAATAAATAATTGAGAAAAAAAAAATAAAAATTGAAAAAAAAAAAAAATTTAAATTGAGAAAAAAGTAACAGTGTTCTTAATATGCTTTAATTCATTTCAAATTATTAATTACTTTAATCGAGTAAATGAATTCAGAAAGGAACGGCGTTTCTTACATTTCTGTCTTTCGGCCACGGGACCACGGCAGCATGCGGAAAGCCCACAGGAGATCTCCTTAAAGTCAATGTGATTGTCCCGATTCTCATCGAAGGCATGAAACAAGCCTGCAGTGGGAGGAAAATGTCACTTTTTTTTTTTTTTTTTTTAATAACATGATGAAAACTGATCTGGCATAACAAGCGGGTTGCCAGGTTTAAACGCACAGAGATAAAAGAATGTGTTTCTGAATGCAGCCACGCCGCTCTGTAAATCAGCATCACGTCCACTGACATTTCTTGATATCGTGAGTGCTTTAATGAATAGTAGAAGCAGGTGGATGTGCATCGGGGTGTAGACGAGTGCGTGTGTGTGCGTGTGTGTGTGTGTGTGTGTGTGTGTGTGTGTGTGTGTGTGTGTGTGGATAACAACCCAACAGAGTCCTCTTAAATCCAGCACTTATAAATATTTCATTACCTTCACTTAGTGATGCATGAATAGGGGGTGAGACCAGAGGGACAAAGGTTTCCAAGTCGAAGCGCCCGGTCCTTGATTGGGCTTTCAGAAGCCAGTAGCGCTTCTCTAAGTCAATAATGTCTGATTCTTCTACTGCAAGAGAGGCACACCACATAGCAGACGTCATTTGTCATGAATACACGCTTGTATTTATTAACACAACAGAGAGGCCGGCAGAATTAGATCGATGTCACTGACCACACTGTTAACCATGAGACGCAGCACACGCAACAAACCTTCATTATGCAGCTTTAAATGAGCGGAACATACAAATCCAAGCGGCACGGTGGCTTAGTGGTAAGTTCAAGTTCAAGTTATTTATATTTATATATTTATATATAGTGCTTTTTATAATAGTATATTGTCACAAAGCAGCCTTACAGAATAAAACAGAATAAACGCCCAAAGAGCGAGCCTGAGCGACAGGAGTGTGTGCCCAGTGATAGATTGGCGCCCTGTCATGGGTCTATCTGCCCAGCGCCCGAAACGTTTTGCCCTGGATGGGCATGGGGAACCCCCCTGCGACCCTAGTAGAGGATAAAGAGGAAGATAATGGATGGAAGTATGAGTGACGGGCGGCACGGTGGCTTAGTGGTTAGCATGTTCTCCTCTCAGCGCTAGGGAGTCCCGGTTCGAATCCCAATCTGGGTGGAGTTTCCATGTTCACCCCGTGTCCGCGTGGGTTTCCTCCGGGTTCTCCGGTTTCCTCCCACAGTCCAAAAACATGGATCAAGTCAATTGAGTTCTCCAATTTGCCCCATATAGAGTGTGTCTGTGTGAGTGAGTGTGTGCCCAGTGATAGATTGGCGCCCTGTTCTGGGTCTATCTGCCCAGCGCCCAAAATGTTCTCTGGATGGGCATGGGGAACCCCTTGCGACCCTAGTAGAGGATAAAGTGGAAGATGATGGATGGATGGAATTACACAGTTGGCACGGTGGCTTAGTGGTTAGCATGTTCTCCTCTCAGCGCTAGGGAGTCCCGGTTCAAATCCCAATCTGGGTGGAGTTTCCATGTTCTCCCCGTGTCCGCGTGGGTTTCCTCCAGGTTCTCCGGTTTCCTCCCACAGTCCAAATACATGGATTAAGTCAAATGAGTTCTCCAAATTGCCCCATATAGAGTGTGTCTGTGAGTGAGTGTGTCCCCAGTGATAGATTGGCGCCCTGTCCTGGGTGTATCTGCCCAGCGCCCGAAATGTTCTCCTCTGGATGGGCATGGGGAACCCCCCTGCGACCCTTGTTGAGGATAAAGCTGAAGATAATGGATGGATGGATAAAAAATCCAACCTTTACAAAAAAGGTGAAGGCAAAAATGGTGAACATGTCTCACACACTCCACTATATAGAGCATTGGGGCAGAATCAGAGGCCCCAGGGTGACACCAGCATAATCTCCAGCTTAGCCTAATAGGATTAAGTTGTTCATGACACTGGTACTGATCAAAGACCTTTTTAAAGGCATGCAGTACCCATCAACAGTGAGGACACGCCTCCTTCATGCTCCACTTATTGTCCATGTTCTCAGTTCCACTTTCTGTAAAGATGGACTTTGTAGTTCTACATTTCCAGACTGTAGTCTATCTGTTTGTGTTCCACAGTACATACTGTGTACGTCCCCTTTACTCTGTTCTAATGGTCAGAACCCCAATAGTAGCACCATAGAGCAGGGGTTATTGGGTCGGTGCTTTAGTCCTATCCCAGCAGTGTCAGTGAGGTGGAGAAATGAAACTCCAGCAGCACTGCTGCACTAAAACCCCCTCACCACATCAGTGTCACTGCAGAACTGACAATAAACAATCCACCACCCAAATGATACCTGTTCTGTGATGCTCCTGACCAACAGAGAACAGAGAACCAACAGGAGACTAACAAACACAAAGAACACAGATGGACTACAGTCTGTAATTATAAAACTACAAAGTCCATCTATATGATAAGCGCAGAAAATAAACAATGAAGCAGGAAGAGGTGTCCACACTGGTGCTGTATAGCAAATACACAGCTGCAGGGGTTAAAATTATATATTGTTTACTGCCAGTATTGACGTCCTCCCCAAAATTGTGTACACAGAAAACAAGGGACCGACTGATTAGAAAATACAGAAGTGCAGGATCAAGTTGAGTTTTTCTTTATTGCCTTCCGTTATTATTAAAAAACTTTTTGCCATTTATCGGATTCGTGTTTGACTTCAGCAACGAGCTATTCGACTATAAGCACCTTACCCATTATATAAACCTATACGTATTTATTATATATCCATACATCCATCCATTATCTTCCACTTTATCCTCTATTAGGGTCGCGGGGGGGTTCCCCATGCCCATCCAGGGGAGAACGTTTCGGGCACTGGGCAGATAGACCCAGGGCACCAATCTATCACTAAACACACTCACTCACACAAAGACACTATATATGGGGCAATTTGGAGAATTCAACTGACCTGATCCATGTTTTTGGACTGCGGGAGGAAACCGGAGAACCCGGAGGAAACCCACACGGACATGGGGAGAACATGGAAACTCCACCTAGATTGAGATGCGAACCAGGAACGCATATATATGGGGTGGCACGGTGGCTTAGTGGTCAGCATGTTCTCCTCTCAGCACTAGGGATTCCCATTTCGAATCCCAATCTGGGTGGAGGTTCCATGTTCTCCCCGTGTCCGCGTGGGTTTCCTCGGGGTTCTTCGGTTTCCTCCCACAGTCCAAAAAGATGGATCAAGTCAATTGATTTCTCCAAATTGCCCCATATAGAGTGTGTCTGTGTGAGTGAGTGTGTGCCCAGTGATGAATTAGAGCCCTATCCTGGGTCTATCTGCCCAGCGCCCGAAATGTTCTCCCCTGGATGGGCATGGGGAACACCCACCCCGCAACCCTAACAGAGGATAAAGCAGATGATAATGGATGTATGGAAGACATCTATACCCTACAAAAGACTTTATAGCCGTGTGTCATCTGTTTAAAGGTGTAATGTGTGTGTGTGTGTGTGTGAATGGTGCTATAATGGATACCTATGGAGAGAAATGCGTTTATCATCCCGTCCCACACTGTGCACCTCGAAAAGTCTCCAAAGCTGGTGGAATTATGCACCTGGTTGAGTCTTATACACTTTGTTGCTGCTCCGGTAAAGAAAGCTTGCTAATCCATAAAGCCCATTACACACTGTATGCATCTGGGCAGCTCGGAGATTTCTCCCGCTCTCCAGCTCTTATTTCTTTCATTCGGCAACCTGTAATTTGTCAGCCGGCTACAGTCGTCCAGAGGTCTGTGTTGTGCATTAAACAGAGCAGCCAAATTGTTTTATCTGTCAACCTCAAGCTCTTGTTGGCCCATCATGCTTTCAAAGTCCATTTCCAGTTCAGCTGCATGTCCACACCCCAACTCAACTCAACTCAACTCAATTTTATTTATAAAGCACTTTAAAAAACAACAGCAGCGTGTGTGTGTGTATAATGCGTGTGTGTATTTATATATGTATGTATATAGGTATGTATGTGTATATACCTGTGTATATATGTATTGTTTCTTTTTTTCCCCTCTCTCTTCTTTTTTTTTATTTTTTAAATTAATTCATTCATTATGTTCTGCTTTATCCTCTATTAGGGTCGTGGGGGGTTCCCCATGCCCATCCAGGGGAGAACGTTTCGGGCGCTGGGCAGATACACCCAGGACAGGGTGCCAATCTATCGCTGGGCGCACACTCACTCACGCAAACACACTCTATATGGGGCAATTTGGAGAACTCAATTGACTTGATCCATGTTTTTGGACTGTGGGAGGAAACCGGAGAACCCGGAGGAAACCCACGCGGACACGGGGAGAACATGGAAACTCCACCCAGATTAGGATTCGAACCGGGACAGGGCACCTATCTATCGATCGGCACCCTTTACTGAAACAGACACAAACATGTTGTATAGGGGCAATTGAGAGCACCTATTCATTCATTTATTCATTTTCTTCCTCTTAATCCTCTATCAGGGTCGTTCCCATGCCCATCCAGGAGAGAACGTTTCGGGCGCTGGGCAGATCCAGGACTTGGAGCCAATCCATCAGTGGACACACACTCACTCACACAGAGACACTCTATATGGGGCAATTTGGAGAACTCAATTGACTTGATCCATGTTTTTGGACTGTGGGAGGAAAACGAAGAACCCGGAGGAAACCCACGCGGACACGGGGTAGATGGAAACTGAATTCTCCAAATTGTGTGTTTGTGTGAGTGAATGTGTGCCCAGCCATAGATTGGTGCTCTGTCCTTGGTGTATCTGCCCCGCCCCTGAAACGTTCTCCCCTGGATGGGCATGGGGAACCCCACCGCGACCCCAATAGAGGATAAAGCGGAAGATAATGGATGGATGGAATAATGACCAAGTCTGAGCTTTTATTTCGTAGCTAACTCTGAGATGGAGGCGTGTCGTCAGCTGTACAAACAAAGTTGAATCCAATTTCCAATTCAATCCAACTTATAGAAACCTCGCTACCTTTTGAAACCATGCAGTTACTCTACCGACCGTTTCCTTTATGCATCTTTAAAATATCTTCGCAAAAAGGAACTCAGAAGGTAATGGAAGGCTATAAAAAGATAACCGAGTGCTTTCAGCTCACAGGTTCCGCAGTGTAAGAACTTATTAACAAAAGACATTTACAGAAACCGGAGGTCAAGATAAGACGTGGAAGATCAAGCAAGAGAGGCAGTAGTGCCGTGTGCACAAGCACAATCCTGATGGAAGGCTCTTGACTTTACTTGTGACCTCACAAATCTCAGTGTTCACAGTATGGAGCAGAAAATGTAGAACGGGGCGAGGCAATTATTTTCCTCAAGGGGCCACATCAGGAGCAAGGACTTTTATGAAAGCACGAACCAACAGGATGAACATTCATTCATTCATTATCTCCCGCTTTATCCTCTATTAGGGTCGCGGGGGGGTTCCTCATGCCCATCCAGGGGGGAACGTCTCGGGGGCTGGGCAGATACACCCAGGACAGGGCGCCAACCCATCGCTGGGCACACACTCACTCACTCACACAGACACACTCAATTTGGGGCAATTTGGAGAATTCAATTGACTTGATCCATGTTTTTGGACTGTGGGAGGAAACCGGAGAACCCGGAGGAAACTGCCAATGGAGGCAGCACAACTCCAAACAATCATATTCACCCCATGCTTTATAGTCATCCATCCATTATCTTTCGCTTTATCCTCTACTAGGGTCGCGGGGAAGGGGGGGGGTTCCCCATGCCCATCCAGGGGAGAACGTTTCGGGCGCTGGGCAGATACATTCAGGACTGGGTGCCAATCTATCACTGGACACAGACACACTCTATATGGGGCAATTTGGAGAACTCAATTGACTTGATCCATGTTTTTGGACTGTGGGAGGAAACCGGAGAACCCGGAGGAAACCCACGCGGACACGGGGAGAACATGGAAACTCCACCCAGATGGGGATTCGAACAGGGAATCCCTAGGGCTGAGAGGAGAACATGCTTACCACTAAACCACCATGCCGCCCAGGATGAACATAATACAAAATAAATCCATATGCAGAAGGTGACTTTCAGTCGTATTTTGGAATCTACAAGTGTGTGTTAGAGAATAGGAACAATTATGCATCTCACGTGAGTCGGAGAAGAACAACCAAAGGGCCAAATGTGGCCCCGGGGCCATCAAAAGCCTGATCTAGAGGTGTGTTTGGAGAATAAAAGCACTGTTGACTATAAAGCAGGGCGGTATGGTGCCATAGTGGTTAGCACGTTCGCCTCTCAGCACTAGGGATTCCCGGTTCGAATCCCCATCTGGGTGGAGTTTCCATGTTCTCCCCGTGTTCGCATGGGTTTCCTCCGGGTTCTCCGGTTTCCACCTACAGTCCAAAAACATGGATCAAGTCAACTGAATCCTCCAAATTTCCCCATATAGAGTGTGTTTGTGTGAGTGAGTGTGTGTCCAGTGATGTATTGGTGCCCTGTCCTGGGTCTATCTGCCCAGCGCCCGAAACGTTCTCCCCTGGATGGGCATGAGGAACCCCACCGCGACCCTAATAGAGGATAAAGCGGGAGATAATGGATGAATGAATGAATGCAGTCTAAACCTGCCAAGAATAATAAATACATTGCATATGTTCACAAAGTGAGCGGCACGGTGGTTTAGTGGTTAGCATGTTCTCCTCTCAGCACTAGGGATTCCCAGTTCGAATCCCCATCTGGGTGGAGTTTCCATGTTCTCCCCGTGTCCGCGTGGGTTTCCTCCGGGTTCTCCGGTTTCCTCCCACAGTCCAAAAACATGGATCAAGTCAACTGAATTCTCCAAATTGCCCCATATAGAGTGTGTGTGTGTCCAGTGATAGATTGGCACCCAGTCCTGAATGTATCTGCCCAGCGCCCGAAACGTTCTCCCCTGGATGGGCATGGGGAACCCCCCCCCCCCCCGCCCCGCGACCCTAGTAGAGGATAAAGCGAAAGAAAATGGATGGATGACTATAAAGCATGGGGGTGAATGATTGTTTGGAGTTGTGCTGCCTCCAGTGGCAGTTTAAATGCAATAGGTGATGGGAACAGACTTCGCTCATCTCATTATCCTCTGATAATTCCTATTCCAGTGACTAGGGTTACTGGGGGAAGGGGGGGTTCCTATGCCCATCCAGGGGAGAACATTTCAGGTGCTGGGTAGATACACCAATCCATCGCTGGATACACATTCACATGCTCACTCTCTCTAACACACAGAATATAGGGGCAATTTAGGCCTAGTCCACATGCATTTGGGTCTTTTCTCCACATAAAAATGTAGTTTTCATCACTAAAACCAATTATTTATGAAAACTCTGGGCAAATTGGATGTTTTGGAAATCGCAGAGTGTATTCTGAGTCTTAAGCCGAACGACTTGACCAGCCTCTGTTTAGACTTTAAACTTTATAACACTGATTTTACAAAACATGACTCTTACAAGGAAAGGCATGGTGGCTTAGTGGTTAGCATGTTCTCCTCTCAGCGCTAGGGATTCCCGGTTCGAATCCCAATCTGGGTAGAGTTTCCATGTTCTCCCCGTGTCCACGTGGGTTTCCTCCGGGTTCTCCGGTTTCCTCCCACAGTCCAAAAACATGGATCAAGTCAATTGAATTCTCCAAATTGCCCCATATAGAGTGTGTCTGTGTGAGTGAGTGTGTGCCCAGCGATAGATTGGCGCCCTGTCCTGGGTGTATCTGCCCAGCGCCCGAAACGTTCTCCCCTGGATGGGCATGGGGAACCCCCCTGCGTCCCTAGTACAGGATAAAGCGGAAGATAATGGATGGATGGACTCTTACAAGGGGATGTACGGTGGTTTAGTGGTTAGCATGTTCTCCTCTCAGTGTTGGGGATCCAGGTTCGAATCCCAATCTGGATGGAGTTTCCATGTTCTCCCCGTGTCCATGTGGGTTTCCTCCGGGTTGAGATAATGGATGGATGGATATTATACTATATACTATAAATTATACCATATAATATTATTATTATTATTCATTCATTCATTCATTCATTATCTCCCGCTTTATCCTCTATTAGGGTCGCGGTGGGGTTCCCCATGCCCATCCAGAGGAGAACATCTCGGGCGCTGGGCAGATAGGCCCAGGACAGGGCGCCAATCCATCGCTGGGCACACACTCACTCACACGCACACACTCTATATGGGGCAATTTTTGAGAATTCAATTCACTTGATCCATGCTTTTGGACTGTGGGAGGAAACCGGAGAACAACGGAGGAAACCCACGCAGACACGGGGAGAACATGGAAACTCCACCCAGATGGGGATTCGAACCGGGAATCCCTAGTGCTGAGAGGAGAACGTACTAACCACTAAGCCACCATGCCGCCTATTATTATTATTATTATTATTAATATTATTAATACTGGTAAGTCTAAAAACATAAATATATCTTAAAACTTCACCTGCATCAAGTATTTCTTATCACTACTCTAACACACAAAGTACCTACCTAACGGTGCAATCCTATCAGAGTGGCAACAACGCAACCATGACATATTCCAGAGCACATTTCCCTCATCAGGCTGCAGGAGGTCCTGACCACAGTAAAGTCCACATAGCATCGCACCATGATGAAACAAACGGCACCACCATGTCACACCACATCCTGCACATTCTGAACTTCGACACGGCTAAAGTCAGCCACGGAGCTTTTTACAGCCTGCGTGATGGGTGAGCGTGGAAAACACAAAGATCATGATAGCCTCATGCTTAACACACACACACACACACACACACACACACACACACACAGCCTCGCTTCGTTAAGAGGATCATCTGAAGCAGGCAGATTACTGTGTTGCTCAGGTTCACTCTCTGATTGTATTAGGACAGAAAGACAGAACAGGACTTTTCTTTTCTCCAGAGACACAAACCAACCTTCATCCATCCATCATCTTCCGTTTTATCCTCTATTAGGGTCGTGGTGGGGTTCCCCATGCCCATCCAGGGGAGAACGTTTCGGGCGCTGGGCAGATAGACCCAGGACAGGGCGCCAATCCATTGCTGGGCACACACTCACTCACACAGACACACTCTATATGAGGCAATTTGGAGAACTCAATTGACTTGATCCATGTTTTTGGACTGTGGGAGGAAGCCGGAGAACCCGGAGGAAACCCACGTGGACACGGGGAGGACATGGAAACTCCACCCAGATTGGGATTCGAACCGGGAATCCCTAGCGCTGAGAGGAGAACGTGCTAACCACTAAGCCACCGTGCCGCCCGTCACTCATACATCCATCCATTATCTTCTGCTTTATCCTCTATTAGGGTCGCTGGGGGTTCTTGCCCATCCAGGGGAGAATGTCTCGGGCGCTGTGCAGATACACCCAGGACAGGGCGCTAATCCATCGCTGGGCACACACACACATTATATGGGGCAATTTGGAGATCTCAATTGATTTGATCCATGTCTTTGGACTGTGGGAGGAAGCCGGAGAACCCGGAGAAAACCCACATGGACACGGGGAGAACATGGAAACTCCACCCAGATTAGGATACGAACCGGGAATCCCTAGTGCTGAGAGAAGAACATGCCAACCACTAAGCCACCGTGCCCATCACTCATACTTATTCTGTATTGGCTTGCTTGTTTCATTCAGCCACTCATTGTCCAGCGTTTTTTTACGGTGAACATTCAGACATCTGTAGTTCTACCAATGCGTCACGCAAAACGATTGAACGTTTTACTGGAGCTCCTCAATCATGGAGTAACGATTTCCTCTTGAGACGGAAACGGTCTATACTATTTTAAAGCCCAACCTCGGCAGCGGGGCAGCTGATTAACCCCCTCGCTATTCAGAGCGCCCAGATTTGCAAAGCAGAACCAGCTGCATCACAGGGGCATGAAGACCGAGGTCAAGCAGGTCAATAACCTGAATACCTACCAAGCCCTGATTTATGACAGCATAAGCATTGTGACTGTGTAAGTAACATGTCTTACCCCCCACCCCATCCCCCACCACTCCCACCCCACACACACTTGTTCTAAATGACATGGTGGTGCTGTGGCTGGTGGCTTGTGCCAGAGGGAGTATGAGAGAAGATGGAATGCGGTCGTTTCCTCCAGCACGTTAGGCGGAGGGTAATAGCTGGGTGGCAGTGACAGCTGCAGAGCTGTGGAGTGATGCCCCCCCACCCCACCCCACCCCACCCCCCTCACAGCAGGACCGTGTATGTGTTCAGCAAGTGGGAAGTAAGACCTGTCACTTGCTGTTATCACACTCGGACGCTTCTTGGCCCGCAGAGGGAAGGGATTTGCACGGGTCGGGTGCACGGTGGAAGATAAGGGTGTGGGCAGAACACTTAGGTCTTTACACACGGCTGGAAGCCGGCATGTGTTCCCAACCACTTCCACACGGAGCGTGCTCTCCAAACAAAGAGCCTAATTGATGAGTGTGGTCCAGGCTAAAGCCCAAAAGCAGTCCCCAGATATCATGCTTTCCACTTTTTTTTAAAGATTCACGCACAGAAACTAAAAGACCGCTGATCCTCACTGCCATCTCCGCTGACAGCCGCTAAGCAGCTCACGGGCCTCTTTAAGCGAGCAGTTCCGGCAGTACTGGGCACGGCCACTTACAGTGTGTGACTCCGGCCAGTGTTTGGTAGAAGGTGGGCGTGTCGCTGTCGTCGGTCAGGGTGACGCACACTCTGCCCGAGAGCAGCCAGCGCGAGAACGTGAACGCCTCTTTATTCTGCAGGAGCCAGCCCTTAAACTTCTCATAATTCACCTTCTCGCCCTGAAACACACAAAACGAGAGCAGAACACGGAGTGAGGCACGTGGAGGAAGATCAGAACCTCACACCAAAACAAGTCGAGATGCACAACTGCTCCTGAAAATGAGGCGGAAGAGACATCCATCCATCCATTATCTCCCGCTTTATCCTCTATTAGGGTCGCGGTGGGGTTCCCCATGCCCATCCAGGGGAGAACATCTCGGGCGCTGGGCAGATACACCCAGGACAGGGCGCCAATCTATCGCTGGGCACACACTCACTCACACACACACACTCTATATGGGGCAATTTGGAGAATTCAGTTGACTTGATCCATGTTTTTGGACTGTGGGAGGAAACCGGAGAACCCGGAGGAAACCCACGCGGGCACGGGGAGAACATGGAAACTCCACCCAGATGGGGATTCGAACCGGGAATCCCTAGTGCTGAGAGGACAACGTGCTAACCACTAAGCCACCGTGCCGCCCGCGGAAGAGACAGTCATTCATATTACTAGGGTCTTGGAGGGGGGGGGGGTCTACTACTACTAGGGCCACTAGGGCGCTGGGCACGCTTACTCACACGGACACCCACACAAACACACTCTATATGGGGCAATTTAGAGCTTTTCAATTGGTCTTGATCCATGTTTTTGGCCTGTGGAAGGAAAGTGGAGAACCTGCATACAGCAAACCCAAAATATTTACCTTAAAACCTTAACTTGGTGCAAACTGCCATGTAGTCATATAAGAGCAACGTGACATTTCTCAGCTCTGTAATTGTGGCAACATCAAAACCTTTTGAGGTGGCCAACCTTGATATTAAATGCCAGGGGAAACCCACAAATTACACTTCATTCGCTGACTTCACACATGCTGTCGCACAACTAGACTACAAATGTTAAGACACTCACCATCGGAATATATATATTTATTTTGGTTTTGTTTTTTGCTTTCATATTCTATATTTTTATTGAACATCAAAGTATATAATATATATATATATATATATATATATATATATATATATATATATATATATATATAAATATATATATATATATATATATATATATATTACACACACACAGTAGGGCGGCACGGTGGTTTAGTGGTTAGCATGTTCTCCTCTCAGCGCTAGGGATTCCCGGTTCGAATCCCGATCTGGGTGGAGTTTCCATGTTCTCCCCATGTCCGCGTGGGTTTCCTCCGGGTTCTCCGGTTTCCTCCCACAGACCAAAAACATGGATCAAGTCAATTGAATTCTCCAAAATTGCCCCATATAGAGTGTGTCTGTGTGAGTGAGTGTGTGCCCAGCGATGGATTGGCGCCCTGTCCTGGGTCTATCTGCCCAGCGCCTGAGACGCTCTCCCCGGGATGAGCATGGCAATCCAAATAGAGGATAAAGCGGAAGATAATGGATGGATAGATGGATGGTATTGTCGAATCAGCATAGAAAAGACGGCTTCATGTTGCCATCTTCACAGAAATTGCAGCAAATAGCATGGCATGGAGAACACTTGGTTTTAATAAACCCCAACGACCAAATACAATGGAAGTGCAATGGCTACTTGGCAAATCAAGCAAAGGCATTTTGAGTTTGACATTGCAAAAAGATATTCATCCTCTCACTCTAAATGAAAGTGATATTTTAGTTATTGTGGAGTGAAGTCCATCACTCGTCTTGTCAGTCCAATAAAGAGCAAAAACAAACAGAAACTTTCTAAGAGGCAGTGCTTTGGATTTAGGTACGGAGGCGTGGCCACGTGTCGGTTTTTGGAACAGCGAGAGAGACGGGACAGGACGGGACGTGACGGGACGGGGGTCAGACCGCTCGCTTGCAGATATCGCGATTCGGAATGAATCACATTGTGTGTTAAAATGCGTGCGCGTGTGTATAAGTGCTTCCCATACTGTTTTGTGAAAAAAAAACGCTGATACGTGATTATTTTTTTCTCGAACCTCCATCGCGATCGACCGGACATCCCTGCGATCGACGTATTGAGCACCCCTGTGGTAGAACAATATTCCCAACTCTGTCCCTCATTAAATTAAGCATCTTTAAGAAACTTCTGGGGCGCCATGGTGGCTTAGTGATAAGCATGTTCTCCTCTCAGCACTAGGGATTCCCAGTTCGAATCCCAATCTGGGTGGAGTTTCCATGTTCTCCCCGTGTCCGCGTGCGTTTCCTCCGGGTTCTCCGGGCAATTCTCCAAGTTGCCCATATAGAGTGTGTCTGTGTGAGTGAGTGTGTGCCCACTGATGGATTGGCGCCAAGTCCTGGATCTGCCCAGCGCCCGAAACGTTCTCTCCTGGATGGGCATGGGAACGACCCTGATAGAGGATTAAGAGGAAGAAAAGGAATAAATGAATGAATAGGTGCTCTCAATTGCCCCTATACAACATGTTTGTGTCTGTTTAAGTAAAGGGTGCCGATCGATAGATAGGTGCCCTGTCCCGGTTCGAATCCCAATATGGGTGGAGTTTCCATGTTCTCCTCGTGTCCGCGTGGGTTTCCTCCGGGTTCTCCGGTTTCCTCCCACAGTCCAAAAACATGGATCAAGTCAATTGAATTCTCCAAGTTGCCCCATATAGAGTGTGTCTGTGTGAGTGAGTGTGTGCCCAGCGATAGATTGGTGCCCTGTCCTGGGTGTATCTGCCCAGTGCCCGAAACGTTCTCCCCTGGATGGGCATGGGGAACCCCACCACGACCCTAATATAGGATAAAGTGGAAGATAATGAATGGATGAATGAATAAGAAACTTCTCAAACAAATAAAACACTTGCCAGTTTGAGTAGCGATCAGGTTGATTATACCAAAGTGCAGATGTTTCATCGTTAGCTACTGACTCGTGGTGTTCTCTCATTTGTAAGTCGCTTTGGATAAAAGCATCCACTAAATGACTAAATGTAAATCAAATGTAACGTTATTTTGCAGCTGAGTTCTATTTTGATGAAGTTCTATAACTGAATGAAGCCCATGAATGAATCCGCGCTGAAGCGTGAAGCATGATGTTCATTCAGCCTGCTTTCCATATCGAGCTCTTAATGATTTCTTGACTGGTGCTGATTAGAAAAGCAAGATAACCATCACCGAGTCTCCGCAGCTGCTGAGCCTGACAGGCAGACTGACGAGGCGATATTGATTGACAGGAGAGAATTAAAACCTGTCCGCGGAAAAAAAAACGGGGTGTGAAAAGTGGCACTCTGATACAGTGACTGGAATCAACCGCCCCAAAATTACGAGATTTATTCAGACTTTGAGAACTTTGAGATCCATTATCTTCCGCTTTATCCTCTATTAGGGTCGCGTGGGGGGTTCCCCATGCCCATCCAGGGGAGAACGTTTCGGACGCTGGGCAGATACACCCAGGACAACTTTGAGAAATGTGAATCAAAATAAATGAATGATACAAAGCTTAGTGGTTAGCATGTTCTCCTCTCAGCACTAGGGATTCCCGGTTTGAATCCCAATCTGGGTGGAGTTTGCATGTTCTCCCCGTGTCTGCGTGGGTTTGCTCCGGGTTCTCCGGTTTCCTCCCACAGTCCAAAAACATGGATCAAGTCAATTGAGTTCTCTAAATTGCCCCATATAGAGTGTGTCTGTGTGAGTGAGTGTGTGCCCAGCGATAGATTGGCGCCCTGTTCTGGGTGTATCTGCCCAGCGCCTGAAACATGGACTTAAGGTAAACTCAATGCTCTAAATTGCCCCATACAGTGCGTGTGAGTGAGTGTGTGCCCAGTGATGGATTGGCGCCATGTCCGAAACGTTCTCTCCTGGATGGGCATGGGAACGACCCTGATAGAGGATTAAGAGGAAGAAAATGAATAAATTAATGAATAGGTGCTCTCAATTGCCCCTATACAACATGTTTGTGTCTGTTTCAGTAAAGGGTGCCGATCGATAGATAGGTGCCCTGTCCCGGTTCGAATCCCAATATGGGTGGAGATTCCATGTTCTCCCCGTGGGTTTCCTCCGGGTTCTCTGGTTTCCTCCCACAGCCCAAAAACATGGATCAAGTCGATTGAGTTCTCCAAATTGCCCCATATAGTGTGTATTTGTGTGAGTGAGCCTGTTCCCAGTGATAGATTGGCACCCTGTCCTGGGTGTATCTGCCCAGCGCCCGAGATGTTCTCCCCCGGATGGGCATGGGGAACCCCCCCTGTGACCCTAATAGAAGATATGGATGAAAGATAATGGATGAAAGTATGAGTGACCGGCTGCACGGTGGCTTAGTGGTCAGCATGTTCTCCTCTCGGCACTAGGGATTCCCGGTTCGAATCCCAATCTAGGTGGAGTTTCCATGTTCTCCCCGTGTCCGGGTGGATTTCCTCCGGGTTCTCCGGTTCCTCCCACAGTCCAAAAACATGCATCAAGTCAATTGAATTCTCCAAATTGCCCCATATAGAGTGTGTCTTTCTGAGTGAGAGTGTCCAGTGATAGATCGGCGCCCTGTCCTGGGTGTATCTGCCCAGCGCCCGAAACGTTCTCCACTGGATGAAGATGGGGATACCCCCCCCCCCACGACCCTAATGGAGGATAAACCAACATGATCCATTGAATAAATAAATTCAAACTCCATTACAATGTGCAGAAGTTTGATTCCAACAGATACTTGCATTGAATTCGAGAGTGTAATACAGGAGAACATGTTCTGACCTCTATGAAGCACTTCCTCAGCGAGGGTGGAACCTCTCCATCCACAGCGTGAAGCCGGCTTTCCACTTCCTCTCGTACCAAGTAGCTGCCAGAGTCACCTGAGAAGAGGCTGAAGATGTCTGAAAGCAGAAGAGCAGGCGGTGAATCCCCACTCGCTGACGGGAAAAGGGCTTTCCACATCCACACTCACGTCCCGGCCTGCCGACTCTTATCAAAGTCCACCAGGCAGGGAGCACAGATGTCACGGTGCGATGCCGTGCTAAAGGGACACATCATCAACCAGCAGCGTCAGCCCGCACGCCGGCCCAGATACCCTACCCACCGCCGGGATACATTCACAGATTATCTGACTGCAGATTTGGGATGAAGCTGCCGACGTCGGCGTTTCTATAGGAGCCGGGACAGCTCACTGAAGCGTGAAGTCGAAAAGACATGTTAATATAAATATGCTGAGTTCAAGCCGGCTGCAGGGTTGCTATTTTTAAACGGCACCGGGTCACACCCACTGAGAACCGAGTGCAGAGTGCAAAACAAGCAAAACACACTCGCGGCTTTGAGAAAGTACGTCACGGGGTTTTTACACCAAACTGTTTTTATGGTTTTGTTTTGAGTACAGAAGGTGGGCGGCACGGTGGTTTAGTGCTTAGCATGTTCTCCTCTCAGCGTTAGGGATTCCCGGTTCGAATCCCAATCTGGGTGGAGTTTCCATGTTCTCCCTGTCTCCGCGTGGGTTTCCTCCCACAGTCCAAAAACATGGATCAAGTCAATTGAGTTGGATCAAGTCAATTGAATGGATAAGATGATTTTTTTGTTTTTGTTTTTAGTACAGAAGGTAGGCGGCATGGTGGTTTAGTGGTTTGTATGTTCTCCTCTCAGCACTAGGGATTCCCAGTTCGAATCCCCATCTGGGTGGAGTTTCCATGTTCTCCCCATGTCCAGGTGGGTTTCCTCCGGGTTCTCCGGTTTCCTCCCACAGTCCAAAAACATGGATCAAGTCAATTGAGTTCTCCAAATTGCCCCATATAGAGTGTGTTTGTGTGAGTGAGTGTGTGTCCAGAGATAGATAGGCGTCCTGTCCGGGGTATATCTGCCCAGCGCCCGATACGTTCTCCCCTGGATGGGGATGGGGAACCCCCCGCGACCCTAATAGAGGATAACGAAGGAAGATAATGGATGGAATCCCTAGTGCTGAGAGGAGAACGTATGGTCATTACATTTAATTATTTAGCAAATGAGAAAATCACAAGTCAGTAGTTATGAAGAAAACCAGCTACACTGTAGAATTATCAAACCTGATCGTTATATGATGCTTTTTATATTAATTAATTTTGTTCTACAACAGGTGTTTGTTAAAAAGATAAAATGTACATTTGGCTTTCTCCTCATCGCGTCCTCTCGTCAACAGAACCAGGCCAACAATCAGGTTGTTGAAGTGGAGTCCTTTCGAAGTGCCTCCAAATGAGTTGTAGATCACCTACAGAGAACAAAAGTGTGTTAGAACCGAATGGCACAGAACTTTAAAATAATATTACACAAACAAATATAAAGCAACAACAATAGTTGGCTTGTAAATAGTTGCATCAACATCCAGAGAACTTCAGGTCAGTTATTACAGTGAGGTCCATTTAAACGCACGGTGGGTTCTATTTAGGGCTGCACCTAATGATTCATATTTTATCAATTAAACAAATATTTTTTAAAATTCAAGGTGAAATGGCAGCACTATATTGTCCCATATAGCATGTGGATATCTGAGTGAGTTAGATAGATAGGCACCTTGCCCCCCCCCCCCAACACTAATATAGGATTAATTGGAGGATAATAATTAAAATATATATATATATATATATATATATATATATATATATATATATATATATATATATATATATCACAATAATTCTATAATTGTGATTTCTTGGATGATAATCCTACAATCAATATTTGTAATTTTATTTGGGTCCTTGAGCAAGACTTTTAACCCTCATTGGTCCAGGGGTGTTGTATGAAGACTAACCCTGTGTTCTGACCCTAACCATCAAGTTGGGATACTTGTAGGTCGCATTGGATAAAAGCATCTGCTAAATTATCTACTATCATCCAAAGTGGCGGCACGGTGGCTTAGTGGTTAGCATGTTCTCCTCTCAGCACTAGGGATTCCCGGTTCGAATCCCAATCTGGGTGGAGTTTCCATGTTCTCCCCGTGTCTGCGTGGGTTTCCTCTGGGTTCTCCGGTTTCCTCCCACAGTCCAAAAACATGGATCAAGTCAACCGAGTTCTCCAAATTGCCCCCTATAGATATATTGGCACCCTGTCCTGGGTGTATCTGCCCAGCGCCCAAGATGTTCTCCCCTGGATGGGCATGGGCATGGGCAACCCCCCCCCCCGCGACCCTAATAAAGGATAAAGCAGAAGATAATGGATGAATGAATCATCCAAAGTACACAATCGGCACATGAGTTGCTTCAGAGATCAGACATGATCTCCAAAGATGAAGAAGCACGAGCAGAATAACGATCCCAAGCAAACGATCAGACCGCACGTCAGACGGAGGTGTTAGTCCGGGGTGGAGAAAGTAAACAACAGAAGAGACAGGACAAGTCTTCAGAAGCAGTTGGCCACTCGACGCCCAAATTAGCCTCATTATCCAGATTAAACTGATGCAACAACATAAACACTGGCGACTGTGGCGCGCACGCAGCGTCTTAAATGCCAGCAGACTGGTGGCAGTAAACAAGGCGGATATCAGGAAATACTGCCACAGAGCTCTGCTCGCCCAAATTAGCGCTCGCTGCAAAAAAAGGTTGCAGTTTGATGACATTCAAATTACAAATGTTCAGGGTAATTATCTTCTGAAAAAAAAATGAGGAAATAGACGCTCGCTGTTCAGCTGATATCCAAACACAAATTAAATACTTAATATCAATACTGAGAGAAAACCTTTCATTTTGTTAATATCGATCACGTAATGGAAATTAAAACGAGGTCGAAGGTCAGAGAAGAACAGCAAAACAACAAAAGCATTTTTTAGGGGTTATTTTTTAATCCTTAATTAGGAACATTAAGTCGTCCTTTATTAAACGTACAATAAAATTATTTTTTTCATTTTTTTTCATCCATTATCTTCCACTTTATCCTCTATTAGGGTCGCGGGGGGGTTCCTCACGCCCATCCAGGGGAGAACGTTTCGGGCACTGGGCAGATACACCCAGGACAGGGCGCCAATCCATCGCTGGGCACACACTCACTCACACAGACACACACACTCTATATGGGGCAATTTGGAGAATTCAATTGACTTGATGCATGTTTTCGGACTGTGGGAGGAAACCGGAGAACCCGGAGGAAACCCACGCGGACACGGGGAGAACATGGAAACTCCACCCAGATTCCACGCGGACACGGGGAGAACATGGAAACTCCACCCAGATTGGGATTCGAACCGGGAATCCCTAGTGCTGAGAGGAGAACATGTTAACCACTAAGCCGTCCGCCCTATAAAATAATAAAATAAATAATTTCCCAAAAAGGGCGGCTTAGTGGTTAGCATGTTCTCCTCTCAGAGCTAGGGATTCCCGGTTCGAATCCCAATCTGGGTGGAGTTTCCATGTTCTCCCCGTGTCCGTGTGGGTTTCCTCCGGGTTCTCTGGTTTCCTCCCACAGTCCAAAAACATGGATGAAGTCAATTGAATTCTCCAAATTGCCCCCACCATACACCCTGAATCCTGAATGCTCCACTATACACCCTGAATCCTGAATGCTCCACTATACACCCTGAATCCTGAATGCTCCACTATACACCCTGAATCTGCCCCCCCTTCACTTCCTCGGGTCCTGTCTCTAATTAGGAATAGCTGAAAGTGGATGTGAGGGTAATAAGTGGATGTGAGGGTAATAAGTGGATGTGAGGGTAACAGTGCACCTGAAAATGTTCTGAGAGGATGTGAACGAGGTTCAGTGAAGGTGCAAACCATCAGTTGCTGGTGATCATGCTGAGCAGAACCTTATTAAAGAGGAATAATAACCACCAGCAGCAGGCGCCATTTCAACTCGTCATGTCTGATTACAACAAACGATCCGCATTCCAACTGTTATTAACCCTAAAATATAATAACGGCCGTCCATCCGACCCAAGCCGCCCCCACCCCCCCCGTCTGTTTGTCGTCACCCCCCTCCCTACTCGCCCATCCTTACCTTGTCTGCCCCCCTTGTTTGCCTATACTGCTCTTGCCCACCTGTCCTCTATCTGTCCATCCCTCCTTTCCTTGTCTGGCCGTCCTCTGTCCATCCTTCTCTTCTCTGTCCATCCCATGTCCATCCTTCTCGTCTGTCCATCCCCCAAGCAGTCCCCCTTCCCTCCTTTCCTTGTCCGTCCATCCTCTGTCCATCCTTCCCTTCTCTGTCTGTCCCTTGTCCATGCTTCTCTTGTCCGTCCATCCCTCCTTTCCTTGTCCGGCCGTCCTCTGTCCATCCTTCTCTTCTCTGTCCATCCCATGTCCATCCTTCTCGTCTGACCATCCCCCAAGCAGTCCCCCTTCCCTCCTTTCCATGTCCGTCCATCCTCTGTCCATCCTTCCCTTCTCTGTCCATCCCTTGTCCATCCTTCTTTTGTTTGTCCATCCCCCTAGCGGTCCCCCCTTCCCTCCTTTCCTTGTCCGTCGTCCTCTGTCCATCCTTCCCTTCTCTCTCCGTCCATCGTCCATCCTTTTCTTGTCCGTCCATCCCTCTAGCTGTCCCCCCTCCATCCTTTTCTTGTCCATCTGTCCCCTGTCCATCCTTCCCTTCTCTGGTCCTCCCTTGGCCATCCCCCAGCCGTCCTCGCCTTCCACCAAAGTCATAAATAATGGATTTCAAGGCACATTTCCACATGTGATGACGCCAACGAGGACATTTTTCATATATTGCCAACTTTCATAGCAATCTAAATGGATTTAGAAGGATTTGGCAACCGATAAAAAAAAAAAAAAACAATATTGGCCTCCCATGAAGTGAGCTTCATTTAAATGAACAGAGACCAGATGTAAACAATGGTCACCAGCAAGACCATGTGTCTGGTTTGTGCTGCAGGGTTCCATCATTCTGACAAAAGAAAGCTTATTTTCTTAGACGGTGCAGAGCGTGTTGAAATGTGACAAACCTGAAGCTTCAATAGCACCAGGGTCTTATAGTAATGCTGTAAGAAAAGCTTAGTGACATCGTCCACTCTCATGATGTTCCATCCCTGCAGCGTGTCGCTAAAAACCAGCTGCAAAGCTGCTGAGCTGCAATGATGGGGGGGGGGGGTATAAAATACGCTCCCTCCATATTTCCTCCTCTCTGCACTGATGCTGCTCACCAGACTCAGGTCAACAGAATTTAACCTCCTGTAACCGACAGGTCACTGCTTTAGAATCAGAATCAGGTTTATTGGTCACATGCGTGGTTATACATGGTACAGCCAGCAGTGAAATTCTTTTTTTCTAAAAATGTATAAAATGTAACTATGTATTTACAATGTGCAATGGAATTATAAAAGTGGGTTGTGCCCACTTTTTTGTGCAAATATTGCAGTGCAGGGTTACAGGTTTAAGTTAAATGTCCGTTTAGTCCTGGTTCCCGGAGGAAACCCACACAGACACGGGGAGAACGTGGAAACTCCACCCAGATTGGGATTCGAACCGGGAATCCCTAGTGCTGAGTGGAGAACATGCTAAACACTAAGCCACCTGAGTGTTACGCCTGAGATGTACGTACTTTTTTATATTAAATTATATATTTTTTAATTATTTATTATCTTCTGATTAATTCTATATCAGTGTTGGGGGGGGGGGGGGGGGCAGGTGCCTACCTAACTCACTCACTCAGATACCCATGCGCTATACGGGACAATATAGTGCTTCTATTTCACCTTGAATCCATGTTTTTCGCACTCCACTCAGATTCTGTATCCCCAGCACTGAGATGTGCCTCCCGATTATTATGATTATTCAGCAATAATTACTGTTTCCAAAAATGTGCAGACTCAGAGAGAACATGAAAACTTATGGGCACACACTCACTCACACAGACACACACAAACACACTCTATATGGGGCAATTTGGAGCATTCAATTGACTTTAATCCATGTTTTTGGACTCTGGGAGGATACCGGAGAACCCGGAGGAAACCCACGCGGACACGGGGAGAACATGGAAACTCCACCCAGATTGGGATTCGAACCGGGAATCCCTAGTGCTGAGAGGAGAACATGCTAAACACTAAACCACCTGAGTGTTACGCCTGAGATGTACGTACTTTTTTATATTTTAAAAAATCCTTCCCCCATGACCCTAGTAGAGTACATCTCAGGCACGGTGGTTTAGTGGTTAGCATGTTCTCCTCTCAGCGCTGGGGATCAAGGTTCGAATCCCCATCTGGGTGGAGTTTCCATGTTCTCCCCATTTCCGCGTGGGCTTCCTCCGGGTTCTCCGGTTTCCTCCCACAGTCCAAAAACATTGATCAAGGTCAATTGAGTGTGTGTGTGAGTGAGTGTGTGCCCAGCGATAGATTGGCGTCCTGTCCTGGGTGTATCTGCCCAGCACCCGAAACGTTCTCCCTGGATGGGCATGGGGAACCCCCCCCCCGCGACCCTAATAGAGGATAAAGTGTCAGATATTGGATGGATGGACGGAAAGAAGCTTTCAAGAGGTGGAGGGAGAATCGTGGATTTAATTTAATTTAATATCATGAGTTCTCAGAACTCTGCTACAAGGTTCTTTTTCAGTGCACATCCAGTAAAAAAAGCCCATGAAGATACTTTTAGAATGTTCGCTTTCATTTTTATGCAAAAGCAAAGCAACAGCATGAGTCTGTTCCACAACGAGAACCAGAGACAGAAAAGAACTTTAACAGATACAGTAACTATTGGCTGTAACAGCTGGATATCACGCCATGTTCCCGTCACCCCGTGACTTCTTTCTACACTGTACGTCTCGACCGGTTTAAACAGGCTGCACACCGATGATAAGCGTAACCTTCAGCTAATTACCTCCATCACCCTCTCAGCGTGGTACATTTCTTTACACCCCCGACATAGTGTTAGTACAGAAGCATATTTTTGAACACATGAATGAGAAGCACTCAGAGAACACAAAGCTATCAGCACAAGATGTACATTCGTTCATTATCTTCCACTTTATCCTCTATTAGGGTCGCGGGGGGGTTCCCCATGCCCATCCAAGGGAGAAGGTTTCAGGCGCTGGGCAGATACACTCAGGACAGGGCAATTATGTGGGGTAATTTGGAGAATTTAATTGACTTGATCCATGTTTTTGGACTGTGGGAGGAAACCGAAGAACCCGGAGGAAACTCACGTGGACACGGGGAGAACATGGAAACTCCACCCAGATTGGGATTCGAACCGGGAATCTCTCGTGCCGAGAGGAGAACATGCCAACCACTAAGCCACCGTGCCACCCAAGATGTACACACTTTTTTTATTTTCCATCCATTATCTTCTGCTTTATCCTAAATTAGAGTTATGGGGGGGGGGGGTGTCCCATGCCCAAGGGAGAACGTTTCGGGCGCTGGGCAGATACACCCAGGACAGGGCGCCAATCTATCACTGGGCACACACTCACTCACACAGACACACTCTATATGGGGCAATTTGGAGAATTCAATTGACTTGATCCATGTATTTGGACTGTGGGAGGAAACCGGAGAACCCGGAGGATACCCACGCGGACATGGGGAGAACATGGAAACTCCACCCAGATTGGGATTCGAACCGGGAATCTCTAGTGCTGAGAGGAGAACATGCTAACCACTAAGCCACCGTGCCGCCCAAGATGTACGTACTTTTTCCTTTTTAATTACAAAGTCTGTACTGTCAGGGTGGCTGGCACGGTGGCTTAGATGTTTCCCATTGTAGTTAGACTAGGGTCGCAGATTAAGAGGAGGATAATGAGATGAGATTAGTACTGTCAGGGTTCTTGTCAATGTTCCGATTCTCACAGCAGGACAGTGACTTGGCGAGATAGTGTTAATAACCATAGACACTTGAAAGCAGGCGGTGCTGCTGGCTGATTGGCCAGCTGTCAGAATGGAAATGAGGCTCATCCTTAGCATGTGCACTTATCAGTGTGATTGATTAAGTGACACTCTGACACTCTCAGGGTCAACCAATGAGGTGTCACTCTGCCTCCACACCGGACACCAACCCCCTACACTGACATAGAAAGGCTATTTCAATGTCATTATTTACCACAGTGGACACGGTAGCTCAGTGGTTAGGGTGTTGGGCTATCAATCTGAAGGTTGGGGGTTCAAATCCCAGGTCCACTGAAGTTACCAGTGTGGGTGACATTGAGCAAGACCCTTAACCCTCATTGCTCCAGGGATGTTGTGATTAACCCTGTGCTCACCTTGTAAGTCGCTTTGGATAAAAGTGTTCAATAAATGACCGAATGTAATGTATGTAATGTATTTCACCAGTTTGCTTAATGTTTGCGTGCACAAGTCTGGACCAAAGGTGGATAAGAAGCAAATAAAGGTGTGCCTATGGTCTGTATTTACAGCCACCCCTCTTGAACCTGCACTTGCCACACATTCACTCAGGAAACAAAAAAAAAAAAAAAAAAAAAAAAAAAAAAAAAAAAAAGAGAGTGGAAACAAATCACTGCAGCAGTTTAGCTGGGCTCCAGTGATGTACATGCACTAAAGATTCTCCTGATAAAACCATTTCAGGCTGTCTGGGCTGAAGTGAACTCTCAATAAGGCGGCGAAAGAGGAGCTAAATATACTTCTGCTGCTGTAATACTGCACTCGGCTTCTGGAGCTTTTTTCCTGAGGAAACTTCACTTCGGCTGAAGAAAATTTTATTAGTGTAGTTAATAAGCATTGCAGCAGAATTTAAGCTTTACTTAGATGTTTGCTCCCGGAATAGAAATCCTGTATTTAATAAAGAACCTGAAATCCAGACTGGATAGAATTTTAATTTAGAGAAAACAAGACTGTATGTATAAATGGATATGAACTATATATATTAACTAGGGATGAGACGATTAGTAGTTTTATCAATTCATCGCAATTAAAAATGTTAAAATTAATAAATCGTAAGAGCGCCTCAGCGTTGTCATGACAACGTTCATAATTTAAAAAAAAAAATTCATTTTATGACGGTAGCCAGAACTATGGATATGAACTATATATATTTAGTAGTATTTAGTACAATTAGTAGTTTCATCAATTTATCGCGATTAAAAACATTACAATTAATAAATCGTAAGAGCGCCTAAGCATCGTCATGACAACATTCATAATGTTTTTTTTTTAAATGTTGATTATGTTTTAAAACATTTAAAATGTTATGACGGTAGCCAGAACTATGGATATGAGCTATATATATATATATATATATATATATATATATATTCAGTAGAGACTAGACGATTAGTATTTTTATCAATTTATCGTGATTAAAAACGTTACAGATAATAAATCGAAAGAGCGCCTAAGCATCATTAAGACAATATTCATAATTAAAAAATAAATAAATAAATAAAATAAAAAAAACATTTTATGACGGTAACCAGAATATATATATATTCGGTAGCCAGAATATATATATTCATTAGAGACGAGACGATTAATAGTTTCACAATTTATCGGGTTAAAAACATTACAATTAATAAATCGTAAGAGCGCCTCAGCATCGTCATGACAACATTCATAATGTTTGGGTTTTTTTTTTTAAATATGTTGTATGACGGTAACCAGAACTATGGATATGAAGTATATATATTCAGTAGAGATGAGACGATTAGTAGTTTTATCAATTTCTACAATTAATAAATCGTAAGAATGCCTCAGCATCGTCATGACAACGTTCATAAAAAAAATATAAAAATCCGAACAGAACAAACAGAACAAAATGAAGTTCCACTTGCAGCACACTTGTGTGTTTACTTTTCCTTGTTCTTTGATGGTGTGGTAGCTCAGTGGTTAAAATGTTGGACTATCAATCCGAAGACTGTGGGTTTAAATTCTAGGTCCACTGAAGTTACCAACGTGGGGAAGTAAGCAAGACTAACCCCCATTGCTCCAGAACTGATGTATCAGCTCTGTGTTCTGACCTAAACAATTGCGTTGGGATACAAGTCGCTTTGAATAAAGGCATCTGATAAACGACCTGATGTAACATATAAAACACTAAACACTCACTGGCCATTTTATTTCGTTCAACACCATGTTTATATACTTGCTGTCCATTACATCATTTCCACTGATCACAGGCTTTAAAGCAGCCTCTGTGAAATCAGACAGGTCCAAAAGCATCACTGAAGCAATTGGTATGTACAGTAATCCCTAGATTAGATGACATCATAGACCTCATCTCTGAGAGACAAAATGAGAAAAAAAATTATGAAAATCACATTATCTGATTTAAAAAAAATGTATTGGCAAATAATGGTGGAAAATAAGTATTTGGTCAATAATAATAGTTCAACTCAATATTTTGTTATATATCCTTTGTTGGCAATGATGGAGGGCAAACGTTTTTTGTAAGTCTTTACCACCTTTGCTGGTATATTTTTTTCCCCCACTGTATGTTCTAGGGACCCCCAGGAGATACATAAAAATTCCCCAAGTAGCGGTTCAATATTTATTTCATTTGCTATATATTTTAAAGTTTTTATATACCCTTCCCATTTGCGTATTAATCAATATTAATTAAACTTATTCCCACACTCATATAAAGAATTGTTTATATATATTAGGGTCGCGGGGGGGGGGGTACTCCATGCCCATCCAGGGGAGAACGTCTCGGGTGCTGGGCAGATACACCCAGGACAGGGCGCAATCTATCGCTGGGCACACGCTCACTCACACAGACACACTCTATATGGGGCAATTTGGAGAATTCAATTGACTTGATTCATGTTTTTGGACTGTGGGAGGAAACCGGAGAACCCGGAGGAAACCCACACGGACACGGGGAGAACATGGAACCTCCACCCAGATTGTGATTCAAACCAGGAATCCCTAGTGCTGAGAGGAGAACATGCTAACCACTAAGCCACCGTGCCACCCTATATATATATATATATATATAGGGTATTTGGTTTTCTCCATGGCTTCTGACTTGTGGTGTTCTCATTTGTAAGTCGCTTTGGATAAAAGCGTCTGCTAAATGACTAAATGTAAATGTATATATTTACAGGAATCGCTCTCACACAACCCCCCCCCCCCCCCCCATACACAGATGCAGCCCACACTCGCCACACCACACAAAGTGTTTATTATAGGCAATTGTGCTGACCTCTTATATAATATTAACATTAACATGAAAATGAATATACTGACAGCCCTAATTCAGAGGGTAAATTACAAACGCTTGGAAATTCAGGATTTGAGTGTTAATTATAAAAATATCCACCGGAATCCATGTTCTAAAACCTACTTAAATGTCTACATTACAGTCTACAGTTTTTGGTTTGAGAAAATCAAAGTAAGGCCTTTTAACATGAGGGATGTTTGAATAGAAATGAAAGCCCCTGATGATTAAGTCATTGCTTTGTTATTGGAGAAGTTGCAATGTTTGTAAAAAATAAATAAAAATACTGCTTTAAATAAAATCGTAAAGAAACAAGCTTTTATTTAATTACAATATATTCATACATGCAGGACTACGGCATTGTTCATCACTGGCAAGATCAAATACAAGATCACAAAATAAATGATGAGAGGCTTTTAGATAGTGGTTCCTATGACAACCATGGACTGTAGTATAGGAGGGAACCAGTCAGGTTCGAGCCATGCTTTTCGTGCACCGAGACAGAGCCTTTCTTCTTAAAGGGTGCAGTCACTACACAGAGAGGTGATGTTTAAAGACGTTAAAATGGGGGCCAGTGTAAAGTTTTAAAAACTATGGATGATTGTGATGACTGTGCCATGTCCTACATCAGTCGGGTTTCATTGGTTGGCCAGCGAACTAGTGAGCGCACAGTTAGATTGGAGGAGGATGCCAAAGCAAACAGCTATTTGAACCTCTTTCAACATTATTTCTGTCCAAATCAAAACAATAGCATTAACACATCACACAGACAGGCTGGAGCTGTCTGACAACAACACATGCAGCTGTATCAGATCTAATTACAAGCTCCTGGGCATTAAGGGATGCAATTTAAAAGTTGAAAGCTGAGCATTAGACATATGAAAGCCCTTCGTCACGGAAAACTGAGTGCACGCCGTAGTCCTAATGAGAAACATCATTAACTTGCAGATGGCTGTTTAAGATAACTTCAGGGGAAAACACATGATCTCAAGAAACAGCATATATATTTTGGATGCAGATTTCATTGCTTTTGCATTTAACATGAATTAGCCATAAAAGAGGATGATTCTATCAGAAATATAGAATGTACTGCTGCCACTTCCATGTGGGATGCTGCAGTGAATAACAGCATCCCCAATACTGTTGGCCGTGTGCGTGTTGGTGCCCCAATACTTTTGGCCCTTTTGCTTTTGGCCGTGCGCATGTTGGTGCCCAAGGACATTGGGCCATGCACGTGTTGGTGTCCCAATACTGTTGGCCATGCACGTGTTGGTGTCCCAATACTGTTGGCCATGCGCGTGTTGGTGTCCCAATAATGTTGGCCATGCGCGTGTTGGTGTCCCAATACTGTTGGCCATGCGCGTGTTGGTGTCCCAATACTGTTGGCCATGCGCGTGTTGGTGTCCCAATACTGTTGGCCATGCACGTGTTGGTGTCCCAATACTGTTGGCCATGCACGTGTTGGTGTCCCAATACTGTTGGCCATGCACGTGTTGGTGTCCCAATACTGTTGGCCATGCACGTGTTGGTGTCCCAATACTGTTGGCCATGCGCGTGTTGGTGTCCCAATAATGTTGGCCATGCGCGTGTTGGTGTCCCAATACTGTTGGCCATGCGCGTGTTGGTGTCCCAATACTGTTGGCCATGCGCGTGTTGGTGTCCCAATACTGTTGGCCATGCACGTGTTGGTGTCCCAATACTGTTGGCCATGCACGTGTTGGTGTCCCAATACTGTTGGCCATGCACGTGTTGGTGTCCCAATACTGTTGGCCATGCACGTGTTGGTGTCCCAATACTGTTGGCCATGCACGTGTTGGTGTCCCAATACTGTTGGCCATGCACGTGTTGGTGTCCCAATACTGTTGGCCATGCACGTGTTGGTGTCCCAATACTGTTGGCCATGCACGTGTTGGTGTCCCAATACTGTTGGCCATGCACGTGTTGGTGTCCCAATACTGTTGGCCGTGTGCGTGTTGGTGCCCCAATACTGTTGGCCATGCACGTGTTGGTGTCCCAATACTGTTGGCCATGCACGTGTTGTTGCCCAAGGACATTTGGCCATGCACGTGTTGGTGTCCCAATACTGTTGGCCATGCACGTGTTGTTGCCCAAGGACATTTGGCCATGCACGTGTTGGTGTACCAATACTGTTGGCCATGCACGTGTTGGTGTCCCAATACTGTTGGCCATGCGCGTGTTGGTGTCCCAATAATGTTGGCCATGCGCGTGTTGGTGTCCCAATACTGTTGGCCATGCGCGTGTTGGTGTCCCAATACTGTTGGCCATGCGCGTGTTGGTGTCCCAATACTGTTGGCCATGCACGTGTTGGTGTCCCAATACTGTTGGCCATGCACGTGTTGGTGTCCCAATACTGTTGGCCATGCACGTGTTGGTGTCCCAATACTGTTGGCCATGCACGTGTTGGTGTCCCAATACTGTTGGCCATGCGCGTGTTGGTGTCCCAATAATGTTGGCCATGCGCGTGTTGGTGTCCCAATACTGTTGGCCATGCGCGTGTTGGTGTCCCAATACTGTTGGCCATGCGCGTGTTGGTGTCCCAATACTGTTGGCCATGCACGTGTTGGTGTCCCAATACTGTTGGCCATGCACGTGTTGGTGTCCCAATACTGTTGGCCATGCACGTGTTGGTGTCCCAATACTGTTGGCCATGCACGTGTTGGTGTCCCAATACTGTTGGCCATGCACGTGTTGGTGTCCCAATACTGTTGGCCATGCACGTGTTGGTGTCCCAATACTGTTGGCCATGCACGTGTTGGTGTCCCAATACTGTTGGCCATGCACGTGTTGGTGTCCCAATACTGTTGGCCATGCACGTGTTGGTGTCCCAATACTGTTGGCCGTGTGCGTGTTGGTGCCCCAATACTGTTGGCCATGCACGTGTTGGTGTCCCAATACTGTTGGCCATGCACGTGTTGTTGCCCAAGGACATTTGGCCATGCACGTGTTGGTGTCCCAATACTGTTGGCCATGCACGTGTTGTTGCCCAAGGACATTTGGCCATGCACGTGTTGGTGTACCAATACTTTTGGCCATATGCCTAATATCTCAAGTCTTCTAGGCAGTACTTTTGGCCCCAGTACTTTTGGCCATGTGGGTATTGTTGCCCCAATACTTTTGGCCATTTTCTTTTGGCTGTGCACGTGTTGGTGCATGAGTACTTTTTTCCGTGTGCATGTCGGTGTCCCAGTACTGTTGGCTATGTGCATGTTGGGTGTCCCAATACTTTTGGCCATGCACATGTTGGTGTCACAATAATGTTGGTTAAGTGCATGTTGGTGTCCCAATACTTTTGGCCGTGTGCATGTTGGTGTGTCTACCATGTGGGATGCTGCAGTGAATCGCAGCACTTCCAACATGGAGACAATGGAGTAGTCTGGTTATTTATGTTAAGCTGCTGGCATGAGATTCACATTACTGATTCACACTCACTTTCCTTCTCTGAGAAAACAAAAGGAGAAAAAAAAAAAAAACACTCCTGCCCACCCATCCAGTTCAGACCAATCTGCTGGGCAATTGTGCGTGATATATGAAGCAACGACGTGTGATTCTGGATCTCGAAGAAACAGAGAACGAGCCTGGAGTGTGACGAGGAAGTGAAGCAATAAAGAGAGTCGTTATATGCAAGAGTTTGAACGAAGTAGTTCCAAAAACAAACACCGAATCCATCGTCTGGCTGTGTACTAAGAATAGCAGAATCAAAAATAGAGAAACTAAATCTATAGCCAATCTGTTGCTGTATTAAGATGCAGTGCCACCAAAAGCACACACAAAAATCAAAGGATTCGTGTGTTAGTGTCCCAATACTTTTGACCATGTGCGTGTTGGAGCTTCAATACTTTCGGCCATTTGCTTTTGGACGTGCACCTGTTGGTGCCCCAGTACTTTTGGCTATGTGCATGTTGATTGCCCTAATACTATTGGCCATGCGCATGTTGGTGTCCAAATACTGTTGGCCGTGTGCGTGTTGGTGCCCCAATACTTTTGGCCATTTTGCTTTTGGCCATGCGCGTGTTGGTGCCCCAGTACATTTGGCCATGCTCGTGTTGGTGTCCCAATACTGTTGGCTATGTGCATGTTGGTGTCCCAATACGTTTGCCCATGTGCATGTTGGGGTCTCAATACCTTTGGCCGTGTGCATGTTGAAGCCCCAATGCTTTTGGCCATGCGTGTGTTGGTGCCCAAGAACATTTGGCCGTGCACGTGTTGGTGTCCCAATACAGTTGGCTATGTGCATGTTGGTGCCCCAGTACTTTTGACCCTTTTTCTTTTGGCCGTGTGCGTGTTGGTGCCCCAATACTTTTGGCCATGTGCGTGTTGGTGTCCCAATACAGTTGGCCATGCACCTTTTGGTGTCCCAATACTGTTGGCTATGTGAGTGTTGGTTCCCCAACACCTTTGGCCCTTTTTCTTTTGACCGTGTGGGTGTTGGTGCCCCAATAATTTTGGCCATGTGCGTGTTGGTGTACCAATACTTTTGACCATGTGCATGATGAATTCTCAAGTCTTCTGGGCATATGCGTGTTGGTGCCCCAGTACTTTTGGCCACGTGGGTGTTGGTGCCCCAATACTTTTGGCCATGTGCATGATGATGTCTCAAGTCTTCTGGGCATATGCGTGTTGGTGCCCCAGTACTTTTGGCCACGTGGGTGTTGGTGCCCCAGTACTTTTGGCCATGTGGGTGTTGGTGCCCCAATACTTTTGGCCATGTGGGTGTTGGTGCCCCAATACTTTTGGCCATGTGGGTGTTGGTGCCCCAATACTTTTGGCCATGTGCATGATGATGTCTCAAGTCTTCTGGGCATATGCGTGTTGGTGCCCCAGTACTTTTGGCCATGTGGGTGTTGGTGCCCCAGTACTTTTGGCCATGTGGGTGTTGGTGCCCCAGTACTTTTGGGCATGTGCAGCATGATGTCTCAAGTCTTCTGGGCACATGCGTGTT
>JAFMOC010000058.1:3595000-3635000 GCA_019802505.1 Corydoras sp. C115 | reverse complement strand
TTACCGTATTTTCCGGACTATAAGGCACACCTAAAAACCTAAAATTTTCCCAGAAATCGGACGTGCGCCTTATAATCCAGTGCGCCTTATACGTGTACTGAGTTCCAAATTCTATAAAAGTATTGTTGTGCGACCAAAAATTAATTGGGAGCTTGCCGTCATTCCGGGAGGATTAAATAAAGAACTCCGACCGCTGGACATTGGCGTAAACGGGGCGTTTAAAGTAAAGTTGCGGGCGGCGTGGGAGCGATGGATGATAGACGGCGAACACACGTTTACTAAAACTCGGGAGGCGGCGGCGGGGCGAGTTACACCACCGTCTGTGAATGGATTGTGGAAGCCTGGGCTGAGGTTTCTGCTGTAACCGTTGTCCGAGCTTTCACAAAAGCCAGCATCATTGCTGAACAGCCGCCTGGCGACGGGACTGACTCAGACATTGATGATGGGGAACCCGGAGTGCTCGATAGTGAAACAGCTTTTTAATTCAGACACAGAAGACGAGGACTTTGATGGATTTGTGGGAGAAGAGTGATTAAAATAATGTGTGTTTTGTCAAGTAGTAGAATAAACTTCAATTATAAATCAGCGTTTTGCATCCTTTACTTTTCTTGGAGATTGTATGTTTTGCCTTATAATACGCTGCCGTACAGAATAAGTACCGTACAGAAATAGAGTCCGTAATTGAGACTGCGCCTTATTGTACGGTGCGCCTTATACATGGGTCAAATACAGAAATAGCGCCCGTAATTCAGACTGCACCTTATAATACGGTGCGCCTTATGATCCGGAAAATACGGTATATAGTTTTTCAATTGTTAAATACGGGTCACCTGATTATCACACAATCTGTACATTAGTGTCCTACACTGTTAATGTTGCCCCGCTCAAGGAGTCTTGGCCCTCCCAAGGTTTCTTCCTACAAGGAGTTTTCTCATGCCACTGTCGCTTCAGCTTGCTCTTTGGGGTTCCAATGCTTATAACACTGTAAAGCTGCTTTGTGACAATGTACTATTTTAAAAAGCGCTATATAAATAAAAGATTAGATACTTCTTACTTAACTGGTTCCTCCTTCACTTACTGACTTGGGTTGTTCTCTTATTTGTACGTCACTATAGTTAAAAGCAATACATTACATTTGGTCATTTTGTAGATGTTTTTATCCAAAACGACTTACAAGGTGAGCACAGGGTTGTCCACAGAACCCTAGAGCAATGAGAGTCATGGGTCTTGCTTAAGGACCCACATTGGTAACTTCAGTGGATGTGGGATTTGAATCCACAACCTTCAGATTGATAGCCCAACACCCTCACCACTGAGCTACCACACCAAAAAAAAGCATCTGCTATATACATTCACACATTTGGTCGTTTAGCAGACGCTTTTATCCAAAGTGACTTACAAGGTGATCACAGGGTTAATCACAACATCCCTGGAGCAATGAGGGTTAAGGGTCTTGCTCAACGACCCACATTGGTATCTTCAGTGGACCTGGGATTTGAACCTACAACCTTCAGATTGATAGCCCAACACCCTAACCACTGAGCTACCGTACCCTCAATATGCATGCATTTACAATTCATTTACATTTAAATTACATACATTTGGTCATTTAGCAGACGATTTTATCCAAAGCGACTTATAAAGTGAACACAGGGTTAATCAGAACATCCCTGCAGCAATGAGGGTTAAGGGTCTTGCTCAAGGACCCACATTGGTAACTTCAGTGGATGTGGGATTTGAATCCACAACCTTCAGATTGATAGCCCAACACCCTCACCACTGAGCTACCACACCAAAAAAAGCATCTGCTATATACATTCACACATTTGGTCGTTTAGCAGACGCTTTTATCCAAAGCAACAAAGCACAAGGTGAGCACAGGGTTAATCACAACATCCCTGGAGCAATGCGGGTTAAGGGTCTTGCTCAAGGACCCTCACTGGTAACTTCAGTGGACCTGGGATTTGAACCCCCAACCTTTAGATTGATAGTCCAACGCCCTAACCACTGAGCTACCCCGCCCTAAATATACATGCATTTGTAATTTATATGACATGTCCAGATGAGGCACTGAACTCTCAAAGGTGTAATTCAAACATTATGTACTGGTTCTTGAATTACCTCTGCCACCTTGGAAGGAACTCCATCACCCAGAACTTCCTTGAAGAAGCACTGCTGGCTCATGTACACGGACAGGCCGCTGGTCCTCTTAAACGCATCCTTCAGTCGCTTGAGCTCTACATCAGTAACTGCAAACACAGACGTGGTGATGAGATTACGTCCTGTATTTACTGGTACATAGATTTATAAAAGCAGCACCTGAGGTTCTTTATTATTGTGAATAAATCACAGGGAAAAGGTTTTATTAGACGATTATTCAAAATATTATAAAACTTCAAATGCCTTACTGATTTATGAAACACTTATAAAAAGATTATTAAAAAGAAAAAAGGTTTGATTCATAAAGTTTTATAAAGTATTTTTAAAACAAAATGATTAATAAATCTGTCGTTTGTGACGTAATCTAGTCTGTAAACATTGATTGATGACTAACGAAATGTTTCAATGTTTATATTAAACTGTATTTACATTTATGGTACCTGAATTAAAATAAGGCGGCATGGTGGTTTAGTGGTTAGCATGTTCTCCTCTCAGCGCTAGGGATTCAGGTTCGAATCCCAATCTGGGTGGAGTTTCCATGTTCTCCCCGTGTCCGCATGGGTTTCTTCCGGGTTCTCCGGTTTCCTCCCACAGTCTAAAAACATGGATCAAGTCAATTGAATTTTCCAAATTGCCCCATAGACTGTGTCCGCGTGGGTTTCCTCCGGGTTCTCCGGTTTCCTCCCACAGTCCAAAAACATGGATCAAGTCAATTGAATTCTCCAAATTGCCCCATATAGTGTGTGTCCATGTGGGTTTCCTCCGGGTTCCTCCCACAGTCCAAAAACATAGATCAAGTCAACTGAATTCTCTAAATTGCCCCATATGGAGTGTGTCCGCGTGGGTTTCCTCCTACAGTCCAAAAACATGGATCAAGTCAATTGAATTCTCCAAATTGCCCCATATAGAGTGTGTCCGCGTGGGTTTCCTCCGGGTTCTCCGGTTTCCTCCCACAGTCCAAAAACATGGATTAAGTCAATTGAATTCTTCAAATTGCCCCATATAGAGTGTGTCTGTGTGTGTGAGTGTGTGCCCAGCGATAGATTGGTGCACGGCCCTGGGTATATCTGCCCAGCGCCTGAAACGTTCTCTCCTGGATGGGCATGAGGAACCCCCCTGCGACCCTAATAGAGGATAAAGCGGAAGATAATGGATGGATGGATGGATGAAGCTAGAACGTTCACCGCTGCACCACTGCGCTGCTGATTTCCTAATGCATTTAGGTCAACCTCATTTCTCTTCTCATTTGTATTCTAATTCTTAAGCCACTACAATGTTTGCAGTCTTGCTGATGTCAGGGTTGTTGTGGAGTCGGGAGGTAAACCACCTCCACCTCGGTAAAAGCCCCGTGTTTGTTCTCCGGCATGCAGGACAGTATTATAAAGCCGTCACCACACGCAGGGTTCCATCAATCTCAGTCATAAAGAGCTGGAAGTCCTGACGAGCTGCCGCTGCTCTTTAAATATCTCCTCGGATCAAACTCCTCTGAACTATGGTAATCAGTTCAGGAGAAACTTTTCACCTCTTAATAATGAATACTGAATACTGAACAGTCCTCAGAACAGATGAAGCTTTAAGGCTTATTTTATATCCTCTGGATTTGTGGGGTTTCCTTGGGTTTTTTTGGTGTCTTTAATTAAAGCACCTGTTTAAAAGTAAGACTCACAAACTCAATCTAACAACAGACATTCACACAACACGTTATCATCACACCACCAAAATACCTTTATACACCAAAATACATTTATATACATAGTTTCTGCTACATCTCACATTTTATATTTATATATATATATAAATATATATATATATAAATATATATTCATTCATTCATTCATTATCTCCCGCTTTATCCTCTATTAGGGTCGCGGTGGGGTTCCCCATGCCCATCCAGGGGAGAACATCTCAGGCGCTGGGCAGATAGTCCCAGGACAGGGCGCCAATCCATCGCTGGGCACACACTCACTCACACAGACACACTCTATATGGGGCAATTTTGAGAATTCAATTGACTTGATCCATGTTTTTGGACTGTGGGAGGAAACCGGAGAACCCGGAGGAAACCCACGCAGACACGAGGAGAACATGGAAACTCCACCCAGATGGGGATTCGAACCGGGAATCCCTAGCGCTGAGAGGCGAACATGCTAACCACTAAGCCACCGTGCCGCCTTATATATATATATATATATATATATATATATATATATATACTTAAAAATACATTTTTATAAACTGTATATACATATATTTCCATCCACTCATCATCTTCCTCTTTATCCTATATTAGGGTCATGGGGGGGGGGTTCCCCATGCCCATCCACAGGAGAACGTTTCAGGCGCTGGGCAGATACACCCAGGACAGGGCGCCAATTTATCGCTGGGCACACACTCACTCACACAGACACACTCTATATGGGGCAATTTGGAGAATTCAATTGACCTTGATGCATGTTTTTGGACTGTGGGAGGAAAACGGAGAACCCGGAGGAAACCCACGCGGACACGGGGAGGACATGGAAACTCCACCCAGATTGGGATTCGAACTGGGAATCCCTAGCGCAAAGAGGAGAACATGATAACTACTAGCCACCGTGCTGCCCAATACATATATTTATATATTATATATAGTTAAATATTCTATATTATATTCATAGTTGTATATTCTATTATATTTCACATATCTATATACTGTATTTTTATCTCTTTTTGTTTTTTAAAATTTTAATTCTAACTTTAAAAGAACAGGGTAGTCGAGGTCCGTGACCCATAATTCCGTTTTTGTCTCATGTACCACATGTGATATTAATGATAATAAAATTTTCTTGAACTTGAAAAGATATAGTAGTAGGGTAGTTCCGGTCCTTAAATCTGATTGGCTGAGCAGTTTGTCGAGCTGTGACATTATTGACAGTAACACACACCTCTGGCTGCTTCACATTCGTAACACTGCATGCAATACAAATACAATACAATGGTTCAAATAAAGCCATCCATTATCTTTCTTTTATTCTCTACTAGGGTTTCGGGGGGGTTCCCCATGCCCATACAGGGAGAAGGTTTTGTGTGTGGGGCAAATACACACTCACACAAATACACTCTATATAGGGCAAATTATCCTTTCATTCATGCATTATCTCCCGCTTTATCCTCTATTAGGGTCGCGGTGGGGTTCCCCATGCCCATCCAGGGGAGAATGTTTCGGGCGCCGGGCATATAGACCCAGGACAGGGCGCCAATCTATCGCTGGACACACACTCACACAATCACACTCTATATGGAGCAATTTGGAGAACTCAATTGACTTGATACATGTTTTTGGACTGTGGGAGGAAACCGGAGAACCCGGAGGAAACCCACGCCGACACGGGGAGAACATGGAAACTCCACCCAGATGGGGATTCGAACCTGAGAGGCGAACGTGCTCTGAGAGGCGAACGTGCTCATCACTAAGCCACCGTGCCGTAGGGCAAATTAAAGCATTGATTTTACTTTGAATCCATGTTTTTGGACTGTGGGAGGAAACTGGAGAACCCGAAGAAAACCAACACGGACACGGAGAAAACATGGAAACTCCACCCAGATCGGAATTCGGACAAGGATCCCCAGTGTTGGGAGGTGAACATGCTAACCACGGCGCCACCGTGCCGCCCTAATTTTAAAACATTTAATAAAATTACAGATTAATATAAACAGCAAACTGATTCCTGATGAGCATTAAACCTGTATCCCGTTACTCAGTGATGAATGATTACTTAATAAAACGGACTAGATCAGTTTACAACAAGATCAGTTTATTAATAAATATGATTCCAATAACCACATTTACGAATTAAGCCTTGTTTTTTCATTATAATGTGTTTGTAACCATTCTATAACATCAATATGGAGATCCATGTTCAGCGAAGGCACTCGAGGTTGTGGATTAATTGTGAATAAATCAGAGGAAAGACAACAACACCTCATTTCTGTGATATATTTACAATAATACACACCTGCTCGTGCCTTATAGCTTTATTGTGTTAATATGGAACATCAGTGATGGAATCCTCAAGTTCTTTCGTACTGAAGGAACCACAACCTCTACAATGATGACAATACAACTACTTTTTGACAATTTAAATTAGATTTACAACAAGATCATTTAGATTACAATAAAGTTTTTTATTTATAAGACTTTTATGATGTTAAGTTGTTATGTGTAAATACAGGTTAAAGTACCAATGAATATTTGCCTGTTTCAGAGGATAAACAGTTAAAACTCTTCCTCCATGCGGTTTATGATGCTGTTATGTTCCTGGTGTATCTAGTATTTATCACTTGTGTTCACGTAATTGGCCTTTAAACAGAGTAGCACTGATAGGGTTTGCCTTTATATCCAGATAACGCTGCAATCTTGTTTCCTACTTTCCTCTTATGTACAGCTTAAAGGTCAAAGTCATCAGGATGCTAAAGGCTGTGACAATTATGTAGACATGAAAAAGCTGCAGTCAGCAAGTTTTCTTAATCACTCACACACATATTTATGCGCAATAAAGCATCCTAACACTAACTAGTGTTAGAACGCATTAGTGTGCATGAACACACACACACACACACACAAAATTCTTTTTGTATGTATTTATAAATATATTTTTTTTTTGTTTTTTTTTGTGTGTGTGTGTGTGTGTGTGTGTCTGCGCACACCTTATATAGGCACAAATACACACACACCTACTGAATTGTATATCTATATATTTGTGTGTGTGTATTCATATGTACAGTATGTATACACACACACACACACATATATATATATATATATATATATATATATATATATATATATATATATATATATATATACATACATACATATATATACATACACACACATATATATACACACGCACATACAAACGTGTCTATATAGAAATATGCGAGCGTGCACGCACACACAATTTGTGTTATATATTTGTGTAACAAACACACACATATATATATATATATATATATATATATATATATATATATATATATATATATATATATATATATATACAGTATATTATACATACATACACACACATACAATTCATACCTCTAAGAGTATACATTATCTACCTATATTTATCTATCTATACACACACACAAACCGTCTTTAAGATTCTATAAGTTTATAAGTTTATCTTATAGAATGTGTTTTTCACTCGTCTTCACTGAGGCCTTTAAACTACATCTTTCTACTCGTACTCTTATTCTGCCTGGTACAATACATTACAGCTTTCTTTTCAAGACCCCTGATGTCACACAGCATGAGGCAATCACATTCATTGCATCACACAATGTGACCTAACATATGCACCATGATGCCCCACTGATACAGAAAGAATGGGCCATTTCCAAAATGTGTACTTTCTTACCCTGGTTAAGAAAAAGCAGGAGTATGAAATCGAGCCATGGCACCACCGCACACACAGTGAAGTAGAAATAGGTTAAAATACTCAACACCGGGGAAATAAAATGGCAAAATTGCATAAAGCAGCAGTTTTTTAAAATATAACTTTTTAAATCCTTTAATTATGCTCAAGGAAAAAGTGTTGAAACGTAGCCATTTCCTGACAGGGTCATTACTGCCACATTTAAACAGTTAGAACCGCACAGAGGCAAAAACTTCCACAGGTAGAGTGGCCATGCTTATTTAATGATTTTTAAAGGTCAGCTTCTTGTGGAGAACAAGACAAATCCATGAATCTGACCCTAAGAAACTGGAGTTACTAGTTATGAATTACTTTTCTGAGCCTTCAGGTTTTTTCAGATCTAGATAACTTCAGCTTCATGGAAAAATATAAACATATTGTAGTATTATTGCATCCTTCATAGCAAACGATCATTCATCCATTAACTTCAGCTTTATCCTCTATTAGGGTCGCAGGGGGGGGGGGGGGGGGGGGTTCTATATGCCCATCCTAGGGAGAACGTTTCGGGCGCTGGGAAGATACACCCAGGACAGGGCGCCATTCTGTCTCTGGACACACTCACTCACTCACACAGACACACTCTATATGGGGCAATTTGGAGAACTCAATTGACTTGATCCATGTTTTTGGACTGTGGGAGGAAACCCACGCGGACACGGGGAGAACATGGAAACTCCACCCAGATTGGGATTCGAACCGGGAATCCCTAGCGCTGAGAGGAGAACATACTAACCACTAAGCCACCACGCCGCCCAGCAAACGATCATCAATTCTGAAAAGTTCATAAACTTTTAATCACCACTGTAACTGATTTTCAATGTTTTCAGGAACCGACTTCATTGTATTATGTAAATAGAAAGACATCCAGTGGGAATGTGTGCTGGGGTTGGGTCGCCTTCTCTCTGAACCAAAGATGAAAACATCCAGATTGTTATCAGCCAAAGCAATAAAATCAAACATCTGTCATGTGACAGTGGAAACGACATGGTGACATGCATATACGTCAAGACCCAAATGATGCATAAAGGTGACATCTTTCTCCAGGAAATTCCTGGTTATTTAAGCCTCATTCTGTTTGGCTACAGCAACAAGGCTTCACAGCCAAAGAGACGTGTGCCTGACTGACCTGCCTGCACTCCAGATCTGTCGGCTATTGAGTCACGAAGTAAACAATTTGAATATGCCAAACAGGGACTGTTAAACAGCTCAAGTCTTAAATTAAGTAAGAATCATTTAAGCAAATTCATCCATTATCTTCCGCTTTATCCTCTATTAGGTCGCGGGGGGGTTCCCCATGCCCATCCAGGGGAGAACATTTCGGGCGCTGGGCAGACACACCCTGGACAGGGCGCCAATCTATTCCTGGGCACACACTTACTCACAAACACACTCCATATGGGGCAATTTGGAGAACTCAATTGACCTTGATCCATGTTTTTGGACCGGGTCGAGGAAACCGGAGAACCCGGCGGAAACCCACACGGACACCGGGAGAACACGCAAACTCCACCCAGATCGGGATTTGAACCGGGAATCCCTAGCTCTGAGAGGAGAACATGCTAACCACTAAGCCACCGTGCCGCCCGAATTTTGAATCATTACAAAAAATATATACAAAATTTAAATATTACTAAAATTGTACCCAAAATCATAACACCTTTAAGATGTAACAAAATTAACAACCAGATTTCAACCCATGACTCCAGTGTGAACAACAAATGAACCTTACACATGAGGTCAACCCTTCAGAATAGCAGTCATTAAAGGTCAACTGAGCTGTTGGATTCTGGCAGATTTCCAGGTTCCAGTTGTGAGAAATTACTAAAGAGTTCAGCAAATCACGAGAGCAGTTTCCACTGGAGATTATTCTGAGTGATGACGCCAGGCTACCGCCGCTTGAGTTTGCATAAAGACAAAAAAAGCCTCCTCGAGAGTCACACCGAATTGAATTAGAGAGAATAATTTTAGCGGCTCACTGTTCAGAAGAAGAGCAGAAACTCATCAAATACAAGTTAAACATCAGAGCCCAAAGTCAAAAGGACATCTGACAGCAAATGGCTGAGCATGAGGCAGCTGCAGGCCTATTATTCAAATCTTTTATATGCGATGCCCTGAAAAGGGAAATGACATAAATCCTAAACATTGGAACCTAAAAAAAAAACTCACTATAACCCCCCGGAAAAAAGGAGGGGAAAAAAAAAAAAAAAAAAAAAAAAAAAAAAACCTACAGACAAGTGCTCTGCTCCTCTTCTCTTTAGAAAAGGAGCATTATTCAAATATTAATCTTATTCTCAATTCACTGAATACTACGGCTAATTAGGCTCGACTGAAACGCTGAAGCGGGGTGCTGCTTGTTAATGTGCTGGAGAAAATGACAAGAAAATGGAAGAAGGTTTCCTGCTGGGGACCCAGATGACAGTTCATCACTTTGAAATGACAGCCCGAGCCGCACACCCACATAAACTGACTTTTAGAAGCTGTTCCGTGGCTTTGATTCCCTCCGCTTCGCCCCGGTATCAAAGACCGTCACTTTTTAAAAGGGGAGAGGTGGCGCTACTCGCCAGCTCTGCAGCCTTATTTGTTGACTTGGAGCCTTACAAGATAGCTTAGAGTAAACTAATTCCACCTCTCGCTCGCAAACCTGACCTACTTTTCCAGATTTGCTTCAGGATGTGGCGTGGAAAAAGCCTGGATTTCAAAGTCGGAGTCTTGTTTACACAATTACAGGCACGTTTCTTTAAAAAAAAACGAGGAAAAAAAAAGAAACGACACACTTGTTGGGACGGAACCATGTTCAATCTGTCAGTCGACTGCATCCCAAGAGGTCTAATCATGAGTTCAGGTTGAAAGCCACGTCCCATATGTGGCTTTATTGTGTATTTCTGATATGATGGGAGTCAGAACACAATGGGGTGATTATTCCAGGGTTGCAGACACACAGACCGCATATGGTACGGTGGGAGGAAAGGAGAGGTGCAATTACAAAAAGAAGGTGGATTGTTGTGGAACATTGACGCGCTGTCGCTCGGAACGAGTCAGCAACATCAGATCATCGGCCTGTTTTCCTGAGACGCGCAAGAGAACGCAAGTCTATAGCAAGCGTGCTGTGATTTTGCTCTAGTGGTACTATCCATCCATTATCTTCCACTTTATCCTCTACTAGGGTCATTGGGGGGGGGGGGGGGGGGGGGGGGGAGAACGTTTCGGGCGCTGGGTAGATAGACCCAGGACAGGGCGCCAATCTTTCGCTGGGCACACTCACACACTCACTCACACAGGCACACTGTATATGGGGCAATTTGGAGCATTCAGTTGACCTTGATCCATGTTTTTGGACTGTGAGAGGAAACTGGAGAACCCGGAGGAAACCCACGCGGACACGGGGAGAACATGGAAACTACCCAGATTGGGATTCGAACCGGGAATCCCTAGTGGTGAGAGGCGAATGTGTTACATAGTGGTACTATATAATGTCAATTTAGAGCAGTCAATATACCTTGAATTCATGTTTTTGGACTGTGGTAGGTAACTTTTACTTTATCCAGGATTCGAACCTGGATCCCCGTGAGCTAACCACTACACCAAAGTGCTGCCAAATAATGTCAATTTAGAGCAGCCAATTTACCTTGAATTCATATTTTTGGATGGTGGACAAGTTAAACACTGCAACTCTATAACAAGCGTCCTGCAATTTTGTTATATAGTTGCAACATATAATGGCAATTTTACCTTGACTCCATATTTTTGGACGGTGGTAGGAAACCGGAGAAACCGGAATACCGGAAACACCCCAAGTGGACATGGGTAGAAGACGGAAACTCCACCTAGGTTGGGATTCAAACCTGGATCCCCAGCGTAGACAGCGTGCTAAACACTACGCCACAGCACCTCCATATAATGTCAATTTAGAGCAACCAATTTACCTTGAATTCATATCTTTGGACTGTGGTAGGAAACCTGAGAACCTGGAAATACCCCAAGTGGACATGGATAGAAGACGGAAACTCCACCCAGGTTGGGATTCGAACCTGGATCCCCGTGAGCTAACCACTACACCACAGCGCCTCCATATAATGTCAATTTAGAGCAACCAATTTACCTTGAATTCATATTTTTGGACAGTGGTAGGAAACCAGAGAACCTGGAAATACTCCAAGTGGACATGTGTAGAAGATGGAAACTCCACCAGGTCGGGATTCGAACCTGGATCCCCAACATGGACAATGTGCTAACCACTACACCACAGTGCCGCCAAATAATGGCAATTAAGAGCAACCACTTTACCTTGAATTCATATTTTGGACGGTGGTAGGTAACCGGAGAACCTGGAAATACCCCAAGTGGACATGGGTAGAAGACGGAAACTCCACCCAGGTCGGGATTCGAACCTGGATCCCTGTAAGCTAACCACTACACCACAGCGCCGCCATATAATGTCAATTTAGAGCAACCAATTCACCTTGAATTCATATTTTGGACGGTGGTAGGAAACCAGAGAACCTGGAAATACTCCAAGTGGACATGGGTAGAAGATGGAAACTCCACCAGGTCGGGATTCGAACCTGGATCCCCAACATGGAGAATGTGCTAACCACTACACCACAGTGCCGCCAAATAATGTCAATTAAGAGCAACCACTTTACCTTGAATTCATATTTTGGACGGTGGTAGGTAACCGGAGAACCTGGAAATACCCCAAGCGGACATGGGTAGAAGATGGAAACTCCACCAGGTCGGGATTCGAACCTGGATCCCCAACGTAGACAATGTGCTAACCACTACACCACAGTGCCGCCATATAATGTCAATTTAGAGCAAGCAATTTACCTTGAATTCATATTTTGGACGGTGGTAGTAAACCTGAGAACCTGGAAATACCCCAAGCAGACATGGGTAGAAGACGGAAACTCCACCCAGGTTGGGATTCGAACCTGGATCCCCGTGAGCTAACCACTACACCACAGCGCCGCCATATAATGTCAATTTAGAGCAACCAATTTACCTTGAATTCATATCTTTGGACGGTGGTAGGAAACCTGAGAACCTGGAAATACCCCAAGTGGACATGGGTAGAAGACGGAAACTCCACCAGGTCGGGATTCAAACCTGGATCCCCAGCGTAGACAATGTGCTAACCACTACATCACAGTGCCGCCATATAATGTCAATTTAGAGCAAACAATTTATCTTGAATTCATATTTTTGGACTGTGGTAGGAAACCGGAGAACCTGGAAATACTCCAAGTGTACAAGGGTAGAAGATGGAAACTCCACCCAGGTCAGGATTCGAACCTGGATCCCTGTGAGCTAACCACTACACCACAGCGCCTCCATATAATGTCAATTTAGAGCAGCCAATTTACCTTGAATATTTCTGGACGGTGGTAGGAAACCAGAGAACCTGGAAATACCCCAAGCGGACATGGGTAGAAGACGGAAACTCCACCCAGGTTGGGATTCGAACCTGGATCCCCGTGAGCTAACCACTACACCACAGCGCCGCCATATAATGTCAATTTAGAGCAACCAATTTACCTTGAATTCATATCTTTGGACGGTGGTAGGAAACCTGAGAACCTGGAAATACCCCAAGTGGACATGGGTAGAAGACGGAAACTCCACCAGGTCGGGATTCAAACCTGGATCCCTGTGAGCTAACCACTACACCACAGCGCCTCCATATAATGTCAATTTAGAGCAGCCAATTTACCTTGAATATTTCTGGACGGTGGTAGGAAACCAGAGAACCTGGAAATACCCCAAGCGGACATGTGTAGAAGACGGAAACTCCACCCAGGTCGGGATTCGAACCTGGATCCCCGTGTGCTAACCACTATGCCACTGTGCCACCGTGCCGCCATTCACAAAAATTCAATATACGTTTCCCTATTCCCATCAAGGGGGAGACATTAGGACGCTGGGCAGACACACCCAGGACAGGACGCCTAATTTGGCATTGCTGTCACACGTCGATATTCCTGTCATTTCAGTAGTGTGAGCCTCTGATTAGATTCAGTAATCACATTTGGGGGGGGGGGGAGGTAAGCAAATTAGATAACACAGGCAAACAAAGAGGCTTGTTGTAATACATCAAACGTGGCAGAGCGATTCTGTGTCTGCAGCGTCCGGAAAAAGCAACGGAAGACTAAAGGAGAATGTCATCATTTGTTGTGTGTTTGTATTAGGAAGACGTGACAGCTACATAATCACACTGCACCATAAGCATGCTGCAACTATGATGAATGTGCTGGTGTGTGTGTGTGTGTGTGTGTGTGTGTGTGTGTGTGTGTGTGTGTGTGTGTGTGTGCCCATGGAGATTCTGAGCTCGAAGATAAATGAAGACAGGCCTCACGCTCACACCAGGAAATCTAAATAAGCTAAACCTTCAAGGGGCAAACAGTACAGGATCATGTTGTTTTCAATCAGGTTATCTCATCAGAGAATTGCGAGGGGCAGCACGCTGGGGAGGCGGCACGGGGGCATAGTGGTTAGCACGTTCTCCTCTCAGCACTAGGGATTCCCGGTTCGAATCCCCATCTGGGTGGAGTTTCCATGTTCTCCCCGTGTCGGCGTGGGTTTCCTCCGGGTTCTCCGGTTTCCTCCCACAGTCCAAAAACATGGATCAAGTCAATTGAGTTCTCCAAATTGCCCCATATAGAGTGTGTATGTGTGAGTGAGTGAGTGTGTGTCCAGCGATAGATTGGCACCCTGTCCTGGGTGTATCTGCCCAGAGCCCGAATCATTCTCCCCTGGATGGGCATGGGGAACACCCCCGCGACCCTAATAGAGGATAAAGCGGAAGATAATGGATGGATGGATGAGTGGTGGGCGGCACGGTGGCTTAGTGGTTAGCATGTTCGCCTCTCAGCGCTAGGGATTCCCGGTTCGAATCCCCATCTGGGTGGAGTTTCCATGTTCTCCCCGTGTCGGCATGGGTTTCCTCCGGGTTCTCCTGTTTCCTCCCACAGTCCAAAAACATGGATCCAGTCAATTGAGTTCTCCAAATTGCCCCATATAGAGTGTGTATGTGTGAGTGAGTGAGTGTGTGTCCAGCGATAGATTGGCACCCTGTACTGGGTGTCTCTGCCCAGCGCTCGAAACGTTCTCCCCTGGATAGGTATGGGGGGAACCCCCCCCACCGCGACCCTAATAGAGGATAAAGCGGAAGATAATGGATGGATGGCACACTGGGGTAGTGGTTAGCACGTTCACCTCACAGGGAGAGGGATCCAGGTTCGAATCTCCATCTAGTTTCCATGTTCTCTTGGTGTCCGCGCGTTTTTTTTCTCTTTTAAAAATGGGGATTCCAAGGTCAACTGGCTGCTTCAAATTGCCCCTATATAGTGTGTGTGAGTGAGTGTGTGCCCAGCGATGAATTGGCACCCTGTCCTGGGTGTATCTGCCCAGCGCCCGAAACGTTCTCCCCTGGATGGGCATGGGGAACACCCCCCGCGACCCTAATAGAGGATAAAGCCGAAGATAATGGATGGATAAATATTGCGACACGGTGGCTTAGTGATTAGCATGTTCTCCTCTCAGCGCTATTGATTCTCGGTTCGAATCCCCATCTGGGTAAGTTTGCATGTTCTCCCCGTGTCCGTATGGGTTTCCTCCGGGTTCTCCGGCTTCCTCCCGCAGTCCAAAAACATGGCTTAAGGTCAACCGAATTCTCCAAATTGCCCTTGGTGTATCTGCATAGTTGCATGTCTATGGTGAGGTATATCTCACATCCTCACACCCCCACAACACTGGTATTGGATTAGGTAGAAGATAATGAGATGAGACAATGAGATATTTGCAAATGCTGAAAAATGACACCAGAAATGTATCACAGCATACAGAGAAGGCACTTTTATTTTATTTTTGTTCACGAAGGGCAGTAACTAACTGCACTGTGAGGCGTGTGTGTTATCCAGTGTTTCCACACAATGCTGGGCTGTCTAGTGGAATATCACAGTGCAGCTTTCCTCTATTAGATTACACTAAACATAGTTTATCCAATATCCACAGGAACGACGCGAGCACATGAAGGTATGCACGACGCGGTTCTAAAACAGCGGCTGAGATTACTGCGAGGTTTGTTTTTTGAACCGTTCTGAATAATGCTGAATAATCAAACTACAGTGACACGGATACGGTGGTGCGGGTTTCTTGTTGCTGCACAGTTTGAGTTGAATATCCACTGATTCCTCATTTATCAGCGCTCACAGGATGCTGCCGTCAGGATGCGGGAGGACTTTAGCAATCCAGGAGCATCAGAGGACCAGACAGAGCAGTGCTGCTGGAGTTTAGAAACATCTCACTGTCTCAGTGTCATGGCAATCACTAAACCCACTCACACAAACACACTCTATATGGGGCAATTTTTGGACCTTGAGGAAGCTTCCACCACCTAAATATTATCTGCTCTGTGCTGGTCCTGAGGGGGAAACAGAAGGGAGGAAACCGGAGAACCCGGAGGAAACCCACACGGACACGGGGAGGACATGAAAACTCCACCCAGATTGGGATTCGAACCTGGATCCCCAGCGCTGAGAGGCGGACGATGAACCACTAAGTCGCCGTGCCGCCTTATTAAAAAATGCAATAATCAATATAGGAGGTATAACTTGTGGGCAGCACGGTGGCTTAGTGGTTAGCATGTTCTCCTCTCAGCACCAGGGATTCCCAGTTCGAATCCCAATCTGGGTGAAGTTTCCATGTTCTCCCCGTGTCCGTGTGGGTTTCCTCCGGGTTCTCCGGTTTCCTCCCACAGTCCAAAAACATGGATCAAGTCAATTGAGTTCTCCAAATTGCCCCATATAGAGTGTGTGTGTGTGTGTGAGTGTGTGTGTTTAGTGATAGATTGGCGCTCTGTCCTGGGTGTATCTGCCCAACGCCCGAAACGTTCTCCCCTGGATGGGCATGGGGAACCCCCCCCGCGACCCAAGGATGGATGAATGGATGATCGTTTGCTATGAAGGATGTAACAATACTACAATATGTATATAATTCATTCATTATCTCCCGCTTTTATCCTCTCGCGGTGTCGGAGGTGCATGTCGCGGTGGGGTTCCCCATGCCCATCCAGGGGAGAACATTTCGGGCGCTGGGCAAATAGACCCAGGACAGGGTGCCAATCTATCACTAAACACACACTCATTCACACAGACACACTCTATATGGGGCAATTTGGAGAATTCAATTGACCTTTATCCATGTTTTTGGACTGTGGAAGGAAACCAGAGAACCCGGAGGAAACCCACACGGACACGGAGAGAACATGGAAACTCCACCCAGATGGGGATTCGAACTGGGAACCCCTAGCGCTGAGAGCAGCTAAGCCACTGTGCCGCCCAATATGTACATAATTAATTTATAAAATGTAAAATGAGGGAAATAACTGTCTGAGCAAAAGGCACATAATAAAAATATAGAATAACTCAAATTATTTGTGTGTATGATGGATTAAATAACAGGACTCTACCAAAGGTTCAGCACAACTGGTAAAAATATTCTGCGTGGGTTCAGATTCTGCAAAACTGATCTTGCCTTATGTAAGAAGATACAGAGCCGGTCCTGCTGCTGGGAGCTGGTTCTCCACCCCGGAGACGAGGTCAGGAGGAAGGAAAGTAGGAAGTGTTTTCCATCAGAGCAGTCGTCATATTGACAAATATGTAAATCTCTGATCTCTGCCTGGTACAAACAAGATGCAAATGAATGCAAACCAACAGCGACACATGTCTCCACTGGAGTGGACATGTCAGGACAGCATCCATCCTTAAGCACCTCTGGTGTCCCGCTCTCGGGTCTCAGGTAGCTGATGATCGGATCGAAAACTCCACGAGCTAAACTGAATTTAGGGCAGAATTTACACTAAGAGGCGGCACGGTGGCTTAGTGGTTGGCATGTTCTCCTCTCAGCTCTAGGGATTCCCGGTTCGAATCCCCATCTGGGTGGAGTTTCCATGTTCTCCCCGTGTCCGCGTGGGTTTCCTCCAGGTTCTCTAGTTTCCTCCCACAGTCCAAAAACATGGATCAAGTCAATTGAGTTCTCAAAATTGCCCCATATAGAGTGTGTCTGTGTGAGTGAGTGTGTGTTCAGTGATAGACTGGCGTCCTGTCCTGGGTGTATCTGCCCAGCGCCCGAAACATTCTCCCCTGGATGGGCATGGGGAACCCCACCGCGACTCTAGTAGAGGATAAAGTGGAAGATAATGGATGGATAGTAGCACTAGAGCTGAACCACTAAACCGGAGAACCCGGAGGAAACCCACACAGACACGGGGAGGACATGAAAACTCCACCCAGATTGGGATTCGAACCGGGATCCTCAGCGCTGAGAGGTGGACGATGAACCACCTTACTAAAAAAATGCAATAATCAATATAGGAGGTATAACTTACGGGCGGCATGGTGGCTTAGTGGTTAGCATGTTCTCCTCTCAGCACTAGGGATTCCCGGTTTGAATCCCAATCTGGGTGGGGTTTCCATGTTCTCCCCGTGTCCGCGTGGGTTTCCTCCGGGTTTTCCGGTTTGGAAATTTGGACAGGGTGACCCCCAACCTCACAGACCGCCAGTCTGCCTGTTCAGATTTGAGTTTGACCGTCAGTGAGGATTCCACCCATAATGCCCACACTGTGAAATAGCCGCTCCCTTTAATGTTGCATCCTGTAATATACCACATATTGAAATAGACGCACAGTGAAATAGCTACACCTTAAATTTGCCGCTCCTTATAATGCCGCCTCCAGTAATAGCTGCACCTTGACAAAGCCGCACCTTGACACAGCCGCACCTTGACACAGCCGCACCTTGACAAAGCTGCACCTTGACAAAGCTGCACCTTGACAAAGCCGCACCTTGACAAAGCCGTACCTTGACACAGCCGCACCTTGACACAGCTGCTCCCTTTAATTTCGCATCCTGTAATTGCTGCACCTTGACACAGGCGCACCTTGACACAGGCGCACCTTGACACAGGCGCACCTTGACACAGGCGCACCTTGACACAGGCGCACCTTGACACAGGCGCACCTTGACACAGGCGCACCTTGACACAGGCGCACCTTGACACAGGCGCACCTTGACACAGCCGCACCTTGACACAGCCGCACCTTGACACAGCCGCACCTTGACAAAGCCGCACCTCGACAAAGCCGCACCTCGACACTGGCGCACCTCGACACTGGCGCACCTCGACACTGGCGCACCTCGACACTGGCGCACCTCGACACTGGCGCACCTCGACACTGGCGCACCTCGACACAGCCACTCCTTGACACTGGCGCATCTTGACACAGGCGCACCTTGACACAGGCGCACCTTGACACAGGCGCACCTTGACACAGCCGCACCTTGACACAGGCGCACCTTGACACAGGCGCACCTTGACACAGGCGCACCTTGACACAGGCGCACCTTGACACAGGCGCACCTTGACACAGGCGCACCTTGACACAGGCGCACCTTGACACAGGCGCACCTTGACACAGCCGCACCTTGACACAGCCGCACCTCGACAAAGCCGCACCTCGACACTGGCGCACCTCGACACTGGCGCACCTCGACACTGGCGCACCTCGACACTGGCGCACCTCGACACTGGCGCACCTCGACACTGGCGCACCTCGACACTGGCGCACCTCGACACAGCCGCTCCTTGACACTGGCGCATCTTGACACAGCCGCTCCTTGACAAAGCTGCTCCCTTTAATGTCGCATCCTGTAATTGCCGCACCTTGACACAGCCGCTCCTTGACAAAGCCGCACCTTGACACAGCCGCACCTTGACACAGCCGCACCTTGACACAGCCGCACCTTGACACAGCTGCTCCCTTTAATGTCGCATCCTGTAATTGCCGCACCTCGACACAGCCGCACCTCGACACAGCCGCACCTCGACACAGCCGCACCTCGACACAGCCGCACCTCGACACAGCCGCACCTCGACACAGCCGCACCTTACACTTACCACTCCCTCTAATGCCGCACCTTGACCGAGCCGCACCTTGAAAAAGCCACACCTTACATCAGTCTCATCCTATAACAGCCATCCTTTTTATAACCGTACTCTATAATAACTCCACCATATATTAACTGCAGCCTTAAACAGCCGCACCATATTACAGCCACTCACTATTATAACATCACCCTAAAACAGCTGCCCCCTAAAACAGCTTCTCACCATTATAACCACTTATTATAACTGACTCCTATAATAACCGCACCTTATCACTTTCGCAATACTAAAATCAGCATTGCAATCCTGACTGCACTGACCTTATTGCCGCGACCCCCACACACCCCTGGATTTCTGTACTATAACTTTTAATGTGTAAATTGTTGCTTTACGTAGCAGCATGTTCCTGAGGAACATTTTGTTTCACAGTGTAGTGAACACAACTGTATTTAGTTGAATTGACATTAAAAATACTTGATCACTCTTTATGTTGCAAACCACGTTCATCCTGCAGCTCTGCACTGCTGTCTAATAGTCTAAAATAAAATATATTTGTAATATTTGTAATAAAATATATAAAATACATAGAACATACAGCTGAGAATAAGACACTACAGTTGCATTATTTAATACAACATCCAGTATTTAGTCATTTCAACAGTGAACATACATTAGCTCATTTCAGCTGGCAGCATAAACATCTCTAATGTGCAAAGGCAGCTACACATTTTATATTCGGCTTGCTGTTACCACCCTTTAGGCAAAAGCACAGAATCTGCCCGAGTCCTAAGACTTCATTCCTTCAGAACTGGATCCTATAAAGAATTCTCTTCCATTTTCATCAGTGCTGTAATGAACTCGATTACAGAAACACCAAACAAACCTCCATCACTTGTCAAAGCACATTTAGCTGGGGCACTCACACCCAGCCCCAACGGCGGTGCAGGACCGCTGTTTGGTGCATTACTACAGAAAACAGTGACAATAAGCAGAATGACATTCTAGCTTATAATGTAACAACATAATCAAATCAGACCATAGGAACTGGATGCTGCGACACATTTAGATCCATTACATTCAGGCATGATGCTCTTATCTAAAGCCACCAACAGAAGAGAGAGAACAACAGAAGTCCGCAAGGTAAAGAAGAACCACCTAAACTGCAGCATTAGGGCTCCAACAACGAATTGATAAAATCGATAAAAATCGATTATGAAAAGTGTCGATAATGAATTCGTTATCGATTCGTTGGGTCGCACGATTTCCGCGTTACTAGCGATGTCGTAAGCGCTTCAACAACGCTGAAAAAACTAGCGGGTTGAACAGAACGAAGCGGAATCTGCAAAACAATGAAACACAGCCAACGTTTCATTGGAAAACAAGCAAATAATACACCACCTGAAACTCAACATGTTGGAATCACCGATGAGGATGAAGGAGAAATGAATAACAGAAAAGAGAACAACAGAAGTCCGCAAGGTAAAGAAGAACCAGCTAAACTGCAGCATTAGGGCTGCAACAATGAATCGATAAAATCGATGAAGATCGATTATGTAAAGTGTCGATAATGAATTTCGTTATCGATTCGTTGGGTCGCACGATTTCCACTTTACTTGCGATGTCGTAAGCGCTTACATCACCTGCAGCGCTTTAACAACGCTGAAAAAAATAGCGGGTTGAACAGAATGAAGCGGAATCTGCAAAACAATGAAACACAGCCAACGTTTCATTGGAAAACAAGCTTCCGTTTAAATCTTCAAAACTGCGGGAGCTTCACGCTTCACACAAATAAAGAGTGTGGAACATGCGAGCTCTGCGAAAATGAATTGAGCTGCACGCAGCACCACGGGGATGATACACCACCTGAAACTCAACATGTTGGAATCACCGATGAGGATGAAGGAAGAATGAATAACAGAACAGAGAACAACAGAAGTCCGCAAGGTAAAGAAGAACCACCTAAACTGCAGCATTAGGGCTCCAACAACGAATCGATAAAATCGATAAAAATCGATTATGAAAAGTGTCGATAATGAATTTCGTTATCGATTCGTTGGGTCACACGATTTCCACTTTACTTGCGATGTCATAAGCGCTTACGTCACCTGTAGTGCTTCAACAACTCTGAAAAAAATAGCGGGTTGAACATAACGAAGCGGAATCTGCAAAACAATGAAACACAGCCAACGTTTCATTGGAAAACAAGCTTCCGTTTAAATCATCAAAACTGCGGGAGCTTCACGCTTCACACAAATAAAGAGCGTAGAACATGTGAGCTCTGCGAAAATGAATTGAGCTGCACGCAGAACCACGGGGATGATACACCACCTGAAACTCAACATGTTGGAATCACCGATGAGGATGAAGGAGCTCGACAGCAGAGTAAATCACTACAACATCCCGAGGTTCTTTAGTTCTGAAGTGAATCAACGTAACGGTTACTCACACTATGAGAACCAGAGCAGCTTCATGCTGTTTTTGGTTGTTCTGTATAATAACAGTGATGGAGAACGTGGGTTACTTTATATTTTCATTTAATTAGCTTAAGCAGTGTTGAAATGTGCTTTATAGATACATACAACTTGTACACAATGGTGCTAATAAATGATCAAGCTTCACAATTTTATTTTTTTGACAAAATATGAGTGAAGACTACATATTATAAGACTATATGCCAGTGTGTTTGAGATTTGTGTTTGTCTTTGGGCTACTTGGATGCCTTAAACTCATACTCTAAATAAAACCAGACATTTATTGACCTGCTTAATAATTCTACAGTGTAGTTGGTTTACATAACTACTGACTTGTGAAGTTCTCGTTTGTAAGTTACTTTGGATAAAAGTGTCTGCTAAATGTAAATGTAAAGACATGGAATTTTTTTTATTTATCCGATTCATCGATTAATCGAAAAAAATAATCGACCGATTAATCGATAATCAAAATAATCGTTAATTGCAGCCCTATGCAGCATTATTAATTATTAGGGGTGTCTTCAACTAAGGATTTTCATAGTCTAATCTGATTCGTCTGATTTTCCCTATAGTCGACTGATAGTCGAATCAGTTAAAATTTCACCACAAGATGGCGCTATAAGCGTGGTTTTTAAAAAATATTTTTTTTTAATATTTTACTTGTTTTTCTAACAAAAGAAAACTTTTTTTTTGTTTTTCTTTTTTTTTTCTTTCTAGAAATTAGGATGATTTTATTTGACAAAAGGCTATATATATAACGAAAACAAAGACATTTCATGTGAAAACTAATGCTTAGCAGCAGCCACCCCCATGTGGTCAAAATGGTACATTCGACTATGAGGTTCATAGTCGACTACGGTTCTCCGAATCGAATGTTGCAGTGCACCCCTATTAATTATGATCTTTTGATGGACGGCAAGGTGGTGGTGTGGTTAACAGGTCCGCCTCTCAGCGCTCGGGTCCTGATTTAAGTGGAGTTTCCATGACTGTGGGAGGAAACCCACACATGTCCACGTGGGTTTCCTCCCACAGTCCAAAAACAGAGTGCTTTAAATTGCCTTTATCTAAGTTGCCCCTTAGTATGTATGCCCAGCGTTGGATTGGTGCCCTGTCCTGGGTGTAAAGGTGGAGATAAAGAGATGCGATGATCTTTTCTTTCAAAACACAATCACATTAACATTTACACCTAGGAGCAATTAAGTACCCAACTAACTTTCATCACCCTTTGAGCTGTGGAAAGAAATTAAAACTAGCAACGGAAGCCCACTCAGACATGAGGAGAACATGCAAATGCCAAACACGGTGACTCAAGTCAACCCCACTCCAAAGAAACCCTATTATTCACAGCATGGTCTTAATAATAAGTATTAGAAGCATTACTTCTAGCAGCTGGCTTATTATGTGTAACACATGGAGGCATTCAATGACCATGATATATACAGTATATTACCCAGTGGTAATAAGCTGACGAATCGAATTAAATGATGAATGACTCATTGAACTTCACTCTCGGAAAATAGTAAGACTGGATTTGTGATATTCCTCAGTGTCGTAATGGATTCAGGTGCAAAAACCCAAATACTGTTGATTTTCATGGAATTGTAGGCTCGTGGTTAAGGAACCAGCCTAGAGACATAAAGGTTCCCCAATCAAATCCCGGTCCCACCAAATACTATGGTCAAAGTGCCCTTGGGCAAGTCATCTAACCCCAATTACTCCACATGAGCCGAATACAGACTGCCCACCACTCCGGGCATGTGTGCTCACTTCACTTAGTGTGTATATAGCCATCCATCCATTATCTTCCGCTTTATCCTCTATAAGGGTCGCGGATGGGTTCCCAATGCCCATCCAGGGGAGAACGTTTCGGGCGCTGGGCAGATACACCCAGGACAGGACGCCAATCTATCGCTGGGCACACACTCACTCATGCATACACACTCTATATGGGGCAATTTGGAGAATTCAATTGACCTTGATCCATGTTTTTGGACTGTGGGAGGAAACCGGAGAACCCGGAGGAAAGCCACACGGACACGAGGAGAACATGGAAACTCCACACAGATGGGGTTTTGAACCGGGAATCCCTAGCGCTGAGAGGAGAACATGCTAACCACTCAGTGTGTGTGTGTATATATATATATATATATATATATATATATATATATATATATATATATATATATATATATATATGGTGGCACGGTGGCTTAGTGTTTAGCACGTTCGCCTCTCGGCGCTAGGAATTCCCGGTTCGAATCCCCATCTGGGTGGAGTTTCCATGTTCTCCCCGTGTCTGCGTGGGTTTCCTCCGGGTTCTCCGGTTTCCTCCCACAGTCCAAAAACATGGATCAAGTCAATTGAGTTCTCCAAATTGCCCCATTTAGAGTGTGTATGCGTGAGTGAGTGTGTGCCCAGCGATAGATTGGCGCCCTGTCCTGGGTCTATCTGCCCAGCGCCCGAAACGTTCTCCCCTGGATGGGCATGGGGAGCCTTACCGCAACCCTAATAGAGGATAAAGCGGGAGATAATGAATGAATGAATATATATATGTGTGTGTGTGTGTGTGTGTGTGTGTGTGTGTTACTGCACAAATGGGTTAAATGTGGAGGACAAATTCCTCTGTGTGTAAAGCACATTAGGCAAAATGGATCACTTTACTTTAAATTATATATAATTAGATCTCCACAAGCTTATAAACACAGAACAAGGATCAAAAGAGTTGATAAGCAAAATAGAGATGGAATAATACTTGGTGAGATCACTCAACACTAAATTCACCCCCCCATCCCGTGCTTGTAGTCTTTATCATTGGGTTTATATAGAAACCTAATCATTCATTAAGGTTATGGATTTGATAAACTAGGTAATAAATGCAGCATGTGGGTAGTGAGGGAACCATACTGTGCAAAAGGTATATAATAAAAAGATATGGAGAACTATGGACATGCACTTGCACTCACCCCACCACACACCTTACTCCTGTCCATACAACCCTCTAAACACCTCTGATTCCAAAGAAACTTTTACATTTGGTCATTTAGCAGGTGGTTTTGTCCGAAGCAACATGTGGTTGGCATGTTCTCCGTTCAGCACTAGGGATTCCCGGTATGAATCCTAACCCGGGTGGAGTTTCCAGGTTCTCCCCGTGTCCGCGTGGGTTTCCTCCAGGTTCTCCGGTTTCCTCCCACAGTCCAAAAACATGGATAAAGGTCAATTGAGTTCTCCAAATTGCCCCATATAGAGTGTGTGTGTGAGTGAGTGTGTGCCCAGCGATAGATTGGCGCCCTGTCCTGGGTGTATCTGCCCAGTGTCCGAAACGTTCTCCCCTGGATGGGCATGGGGAACTCCCTGCAACCCTAATAAAGGATAAAGTAGAAGATAATGGATGGATGGATGGACGGACGTGGAATTATCACAACTTTTTGGTTGGACATGTCACAGACCCTTTTGGAGCAATGAAGGTTAAGGGTCTTGCTCAAGGACCCACATTGGTAACTTCACTGAAACTGGGATTTGAACCCACAACCTTCAGATTGATAGTCCAACACCCAAACCACAGCGCTAGCACAAAATGAATCAAATGAACATAAATCCATAAAAGTGGTCTGAAGATATCAGCTTCAGATGGGAGATCATACAGACCAGGTCCTCATGTTTTTGGACTGTGGGAAGAAACGGGAGAACCCGGAGGAAACACACGCAGACACGGGGAGAACATGGAAACTCCACCCAGATGGGGATTCGAACCGGGAATCCCTAGCGCTGAGAGGAGAACGTGCTAACCACTAAGCCACCATGCCGCCCCAAATAAATATTTGTGCACAATTTAAATTAAATCCTGCACTAAATCATGTCTACGGACTCGACACAGAGCTCATGACTTCATTCGGTTCCTTCTGCTCTGATTCGTCCCACCCATCCTCTGATCTGGATCTTTATCATTGAGCTTATAATGCACACGGTGTGGTTTCCAGATCAGTGTTGACTAACAGGACAGGTTGAATAATATGCCGGCTGGCTCCACCAACCAGGGAGGTGAGACCAAATCACCTTATTGCATCTGAAGCAGAGGAAAGACAGTGGTGCATCGGTCACGTTCTACACAACGTTCTATAAAGAAGGTTTAAGAAACCTGAAGCAGCTTCAGTATCCCCACCACACTGATGATGAAACTCTCATCACAACAAATTCTGCTCTGAAGAAGCCTGAGTGCACTGGGGGCATCTGCCCAGCGTCTGGAACATTCTCCCCTGGAAGAGCATGGAGAACCCGGCAACCGAAATAGAGGATTAAGCTGATGATAATGTGATGAGTGCCCAGCGATGGATTGGCGCCCTCAGCGCCCGAGACGTTCTCCCCTGGATGGGCATGGGGAACCCCCCGCGACCCTAATAGAGGATAAAGCGGGAGATAATGAATGAATGAATAATGTGATGAGATGTGGCATAGCGGTTACCACGTTATTCTCTCAGCTGGGGGTACAGGTTCGGGTGGAGTCTTCATGTTCTCTCTGTGTCCGTGTTGTTGCCCTCCCACAGTCCAAAAACATGAATTCAAGGTAAGCCAAGTGCTCAAAATTGCCCCATATAGTGTGTCTGTGTGAGTAAGTGTGTGCCCAGCGATGGGCACAGATGTCCTCAGTGTATCTGCCCAGTGCCCAAAATGTCCAATGGATGGTTAACACATCTGTCTCACAGCGCCAGGGATCCGGGTTCGAATCTCGAACTGAAAGGAACACTGGTTTCCTCCCACAGTCCAAAACCATGGCTTTAAAGTCATTTGAATAACTAAATTGCCCTATATAGTGTGTGCCCAGCGATGGATTGGCGCTCTGTCCTGGGTCTATCTACCTGGGGGGGGGGGGGGTTTCCCCATACCCATCCAGGGCGGGAGAACGTTTCGGGCACTGGGCAGATACACCCAGGACAGGATGCCAATCTTTCGCTGGGTACACACTCACTCACACAGACACACTCTATATGGGGCAATTTGGAGAATTCAATTGACTTGATCCATGTTTTTGGACTGTGGAAGGAAACCGGAGAACCCGGAGGGAACCAACGCAGACACGGGGAGAACATGGAAACTCCACCCAGATTTGAACCGGGAATCCCTAGCGCTGAGAGGAGAACATGCTATATATATTCATTAATTCATCATTTCTGCTTTATCCTCTATTAGGGTCAGGGAGGGGGTTCCCCATGCCCATCCAGGGGAGAACGTCTCAGGCGCTGGGCAGATAGACCCAGGACAGGGTGCCAATCCATCGCTGGGCACACAGTCACTCACACAGACACACGCTATATGGGGCAATTTGGAGAAATCAATTGACTTGATCCATGTTTTTGGACTGTGGGAGGAAACCGGAGAACCCGGAGGAAACCCACGCAGACACGGGGAGAACATGGAATCTCCAGTATAATGTGATGAATTCATTTGCATTCAGGTCATTTAACCCCAACATTCTGATTATTGTCGGACATTCCAAAAAACACGGAATCCATGGACGTTCCGCTGAAACGCACGAGAGCTAATAAATCATTTACAGCATCCTGAGTGTTCTTTAATTAAATCAGAGCCAGAATCAGTGTGATCGCCATTAAAACCTGCTTAATTGCGCTGCAGCTCCAGCTCGCTGACGAACACGCCGTCTCTAATCTACTTGTCACCGGCAACATCTGTATTTGAGCTCGCGGTCTTTTACCAAACACCAGAGCACAACACATCCTCCCAACCTCACCCCCCACTGAAAACACCTGCGTCGTCTGCAACAGCGAAGACACTGAGCGGGAGAGCTGCAAGCAGTCCACCAATTCATCCATTATCTTCCCCTTTAATCTCTACTAGGGTAGCGGGAGGGGTTCCCCATGCCCATCCAGGGGAGAAAGTTTTGGGCGCTGGGCAGGTACACCCAGGACAGGGCGCCAATCTATCACTGGGCACACACTCACTCACACAGACACACTACATATGGGGCAACTTGGAGAACTCAATTGACTTGATCCATGTTTTTGGACTGTTGGAGAAAACCAAAGAACCCGGAGGAAACCCACGCGGCCACGGGGAGAACATGGAAACTCCACCCAGATTGGGATTCGAACCTGGAAAAAAAGTATCCATCCATTATCTTTTGCTGAATCCTCTATTAGGGTCGCAGGGGGGTTCCCCATGCCCATCCAGGGGGGAATGTTTTGGGCGCTGGGCAGATACACCCAGGACAGGGCGCCAATCTATCGCTGGGCACACACTCACTCACACAGACAGACTCTATATGGGGCAATTTGGAGAACTCAATTGACTTGATCCATGTTTTTGGACTGTTGGAGAAAACCAAAGAACCCGGAGGAAACCCACACGGCCACGGGGAGAACATGGAAACTCCACCCAGATTGGGATTCGAACCTGGAACCCTCAGCGCTGAGATTCGAACGTGCGATCACTGATCCAATTAACTCCACTAACCCGTTAAATCAAGCCCGCGGGGCTGCGTCCCAAACCCGAAAGCAACTCTCGGCGGCGGGTGTCCGGCTCGGTTAGTGGAGCGAGTGTGTCTGCTGAGTGGAGGAACGCGCGGTTTGGGACGGAGCCTCCGTCCGGTCCTCCGCACGGGGCTATACGGCTAGAGCTAATAATCAGCCCGTGCAGCCGCCCGCCGCCCGCCGCCCGCCGGAGCCCCGAGAGCGGGCGCGCTTACCTCTTTTGACGGCCTCGTCATAAGAAAGGAAGCCTATCCGCGACTCCTTGGCGCCCATATTGCCCTCATTTCATTCCACTGCGACTCCGAGCTTTGGGCGTCGAGCGCGGCGCGCGGCTCCTCTCAGCGCCGCCGACTCCACACTGGAGTTCGCTGTTGTCAACGTATGACGCGCCTCAGCTCCGCGCCGACGCCTCCGTGGGAAGAGTCACGTGACCTTGGCCGGCGTCCTAATAACGCCACGCGACTTCTATCTAAGTGCCCTACGCTGAAGTGAGGTGTACGGGCTGAGGGCGGAGTGAGGAGTCACCCTTCAGCGGCGGAGCGGGCCGTTGTGGATACGGCCCTGGATTCCTCTCAAGTCACCTGATAAACACCGCGGGGCAGTTTCCCAGCGAAGCGGGCTGATGAAGCGGGCTGTCAGTCAGCTCCAAACAGAGCCCAAACACCAAGAAACACCAAGAAACACCGAGAAACACCGAGAAACACCTCATAAACTCACTAAACTAATGTCTTCTGAACAGAAAACAGAGCCCAAACACCAAGAAACACAGAGAAACACCTCATAAACTCACTAAACTAATGTCTTCTGAACAGAAAACAGAGCCCAAACACCGAGAAACACCTCATAAACTCACTAAACTAATGTCTTCTGAACAGAAAACAGAGCCCAAACACCAAGAAACACAGAGAAACACCTCATAAACTCACTAAACTAATGCCTTCTGAACAGAAAACAGAGCCCAAACACCAAGAAACACAGAGAAACACCTCATAAACTCACTAAACTAATGTCTTCTGAACAGAAAACAGAGCCCAAACACCAAGAAACACTGAGGAACACCTCATAAACTCACTAAACTAATGTCTTCTGAACAGAAAACAGAGCCCAAACACCAAGAAACACAGAGAAACACCTCATAAACTCACTAAACTAATGCCTTCTGAACAGAAAACAGAGCCCAAACACCAAGAAACACTGAGGAACACCTCATAAACTCACTAAACTAATGTCTTCTGAACAGAAAACAGAGCCCAAACACCGAGAAACACCGAGAAACACCTCATAAACTCACTAAACTAATGTCTTCTGAACAGAAAACAGAGCCCAAACACCAAGAAACATTGAGAAACACCTCATAAACTCACTAAACTAATGTCTTCTGAACAGAAAACAGAGCCCAAACACCAAGAAACACCGAGAAACACCGAATAAACTCACTAAACTAATGTCTTCTGAACAGAAAACAGAGCCCAAACACCAAGAAACACAGAGAAACACCTCATAAACTCACTAAACTAATGTCTTCTGAACAGAACACAGAGCCCAAACACCAAGAAACACCGAGAAACACCTCATAAACTCACTAAACTAATGTCTTCTGAACAGAAAACAGAGCCCAAACACCAAGAAACACAGAGAAACACCGAGAAACACCTCATAAACTCACTAAACTAATGTCTTCTGAACAGAAAACAGAGCCCAAACACCAAGAAACACAGAGAAACACCTCATAAACTCACTAAACTAATGCCTTCTGAACAGAACACAGAGCCCAAACACCAAGAAACACTGAGGAACACCTCATAAACTCACTAAACTAATGTCTTCTGAACAGAACACAGAGCCCAAACACCAAGAAACACCGAGAAACACCTCATAAACTCACTAAACTAATGTCTTCTGAACAGAAAACAGAGCCCAAACACCAAGAAACACAGAGAAACACAGAGAAACACCTCATAAACTCACTAAACTAATGTCTTCTGAACAGAAAACAGAGCCCAAACACCAAGAAACACCGAGAAACACCTCATAAACTCACTAAACTAATGTCTTCTGAACAGAAAACACTCAAGAATTCATCATTTCATTCATAATAAAGAAATCTAAAGTTCGAGAGATAGACAACTTTATTGTCAGTGTGCAGAGAACAAGTACAGGACCAATGAAATTTAGTTAGCATCTAACCAGCAGTATATATATATGGGGCGGCACGGTGGCTTAGTGGTTAGCATGTTCTCCTCTCAGCACTAGGGATTCCCGGTTCGAATCCCCATCTGGGTGGAGTTTCCATGTTCTCCCCGTGTCCGCGTGGGTTTCCTCCGGGTTCTCCGCTTTGCTCCCACAGTCCAAAAATATGGATCAAGTCAATTGAGTTCTCCAAATTGCCCCATATAGAGTGTGTGTGTGTGAGTGAGTGAGTGTGCGCACAGTGATGGATTGGCGCCCTGTCCTGGGTGTGTCTGCCCAGCGCCCGAGACGATCTCCCCTGGATGGGCATGGGGAACCCCACCGCAACCCTAAAATAGGATAAAGCGGGAGATAATGTATATATATATATATTTGTGTGTGTGTGTGTGTGTGTGTGTGTGTGTGTGTGTGTGTGTTATTTACATAAAGTGCATTAAAAAAAGTGACCGATGCATGGAGACGTGAAGTGTATACATTATATATAACATGATATACTATGAACATAATATATACATTATATGAACATGAAGTCTTACCAGTTAAACCATATATATACTGTATATATATATACATACATACATAGTTTTTATAAACTTAATATACTTTGCCTGCTTTAAAACCATCCATCCATCCATCCATTATCTTCCGCTTTATCCTCTACTAGGGTCACACTCACTCACACAAACACACACACACACACACACACACACACACACACACACACACACACACACACTCTCTCTCTCTCTCTCTCTCTCTCTCTCTGTATGGGGCAATTTGGAGAATTCAATTGCGCTGGGCAGATACACACAAGACAGGGCACAAATCTATCGCTGGGCACACACTCACTCACACAGACACACTCTATATGGGGCAATTTGGAGAACTCAATTGACTTGATCCATATTTTTGGACTGTGGGAGGAAACCGGAGAACCCGGAGGAAACCTACGCAGACACGAGGAGAAAATGGAAACTCCACCCAGATGGGGATTCGAACCGGGAATCCCTAGTGGCTCTAAAAACATTTCTCTTCAAAATTATAAAAGTTACAACTATGAAATAAAAGCAAAAAATGAAATAAAAAGTAAAAATAACAAATCAAAACATTCAGTTTTCTTTGCTCTTGGACTATTTTTGAAAAATAAACTTAAACTTTAAATATTATTAAATATTTCTTCTCTCCATAAAAATGTTCCACCTTCAAAATATGAGCATGGTCCATAAAATCACCGGACCATTCATAACAATAATAAGAGATCAATGTAAAATGATCTAGCGGGCCGGATTTGGCCCACGATCACTGGGTTTGACACCAATGTGATAAAGTGTCTAAAATATAAAGCTGCTGATAGAGATCTGATCTGCAGTGAAAACGGCAGGCGGTCCCAAACAGGACGTTTCGTCTCTGCCACTTTTTGAATGGGTGTTAAAAATGAATAATGAGTTGTATGTTCATTATAATGGGTGAATTGTCCGTGTTCTCCCCACGTTCTTCCAAAAACATGGATTTAAGGTAATTTGGCTGGTATAAATTGCCCCATACAGAGTGTCTGTTAGTGAGTGTTTGCCCAGCGATGGATTGGTGTACTGACCTGAGCTGAGTGTATTACTGTCCTGAGTGTATTACATTTTATTTATAAACGACAGTTTGAATAAAGATCAGCATCTATTTGTTCTTGTACAGTATTTAAATGTTGGGGTCAAAGAAGCGATCCTGGTTGAAGAAGCATTGACTTAGTGCCCTCTAGTGGTTGTGAGCTTCAACTACAATGTTCTGACGAGTAAGGATTTTGAGGTCTTTGTTTATTGTTTATTGATCAGTCACAAAGACACACATACTGTCCCCTTTACTCTGCTCTATAATTGTCTTATAATACACTATATATATATATATATTAGATTAGAATTCAATTGACTTCATTCATGTTTTTGGACTGTGGGAGGAAACCGGAGAACCCGGAGGAAACCCACGCAGACACGGGGAGAACATGGAAACTCCACCCAGATGGGGATTCGAACCAGGAATCACTAGAGCTGAGAGAAGAACATGCTAACCACTAACCATCGTGTATATATATATATATTCATTCATTCATTATCTTCCGCTTTATCCTCTATTAGGGTCGCGGGGGGGTTCCCCATGCCCATCCAGGGGAGAACGTCTCGGGCGCTGGGCAGATACACCCAGGACAGGACGCCAATATATCGCTGGGCACACACTCACTCACACAGACACACTCTTTATGGGGCAATTTGGAGAACTCAATTGACTTGATCCATGTTTTTAGACTGTGGGAGGAAACCGGAGAACCCGGAGGAAACCCACGCGGACACGGGGAGAACATGGAAACTCCACCCAGATGGGGATTTGAACCGGGAATCCCTAACGCTGAGAGGAGAACATGCTAACCATCTGCCCAGCACCTCCCCCCCCAACCCTAGTAGAGCATAACGCGGAACATAATGGCTGTGCTAGGGACTCAAATCCCAGTCTGGGTGGAGTTTCCATGTTCTCCCCGTGTCCCCATGGGTTTCCTCCCATAGCCCAAAAAGTTCCCAATTCTTAAAAAAATTGTCCCGCACAGAGTGTGTCTGTGTGAGTGAGTGTGTGCCCAGCGATAGATTGGCACCCTGTCCTGGGTGTATCTGCCCAGCGCCCGAAACGTTCTCCCCTGGATGGGCATGGGGAACCCCCCCCCTCCGCGACCCCAATATAGGATAAAGAGGAAGGTAATGGATGGATGAATATTGCTTATTCAATGTGGTTTAGTGGTTAGCATGTTCTCCTCTCAGCTCTAGGGATTTCCGGTTCGAATCCCCATCTGGGTGGAGTTTCCATGTTCTCCCCGTGTCCACGTGGGTTTCCTCCGGGTTCTCCGGTTTCCTCCCACAGTCCAAAAACATGGATCTAGTCAATTGAATTCTCCAAATTGCCCCATATAGAGTGTGTCTGTGTGAGTGAGTGCTTAGTGATAGATTGGCGCCCTGTCCTGGGTATATCTGCCCAGAGTCCGAAACGTTCTCCCCTGGATGGGCATGGGGAACCCCACCACGACCCTAGTAGAGGATAAAGCGGGAGATAATGAATGAATGAAAAAACTTAATACAAAGCTCAAGATCACAGCTTGCTTTTATTGAAGGTGAGCTGTTATATTCATACATCCTCACTGTGTGCACAAGGCCGACACTTCCACCATCACACTCGCCTTTTCCTCCGGGGGGGGGGGGGGGCAATAAAAGCTTAAAAGTCTATTGATATTAAGGACGACTCTCAGGAGTGAGGTAAAGCTCGGTGCACTCACACCGACACCACTGTCACTCAACACACATCACCAACGCAAGAACACACACACACGCCGAGGGTCCTTTAAGACGAAGGCTTGGACTTCGGGCGGGGTAGGGGCCCCTGCTTCGAGGCTCCGCCCCCTGCTGTAATACAGAGCAATGGCCAGACCTCTGCTTTGACTTTTCTACGTTTGCACTTTAGACACTTTGCGTACACGTTCCAAATATGTCACTTCACAATCAGGGTTGTCCTGAAGACCAAAAGACATCGATTACAACAACTGTCCCATTATACACTATATGGACAAAAGTATTCGGACGGCTATATATCCCACACTGACATCTCGGTTCTGCGTAACAGTTTCAGTAACAGTTTCCACGCTTTATGAAAGGCTTTGCACAACATTCATTCATTCATTCATTATGTTCCGCTTTATTCTCTATTAGGGTCGCGGGGGCGGCACGGTGGTTAGTGGTTAGCACGTTCTCCTCTCAGCGCTAGGGATTCCCAGTTCGAATCCCCATCTGGATAGAGTTTCCATGTTCTCCCCGTGTCCTCGTGAGTTTCCTCCCACAGTCCAAATACATGGATTAAGTCAATTGAGTTCTCCAAATTGCCCCATATAGAGTGTGTCTGTGTGAGTGAGTGTGTGTCCAGCGATGGATTGGCGCCCTGTCCTGGGTGTATCTGCCCAGCGTCCAAAACGTTCTCGCCTGGATGGGCATGGGGAACCCCACCACAACCCTAATAGAGGATAAAGTGGGAGATAATGAATGAATGAAAAGGGTTCCCCATGCCCATCCAGGGGAGAACGTTTCGGGCGCTAGGCAGATACACCCAGAACAGGGCGCCAATCTATCGCTGGACATACACTGGGTAGTGGAAAATCTGGATTTATCCAGATACGCATTGTCAAGGCCAGACACCGATGTCGGATGAGAACGTCTGAAACGATTATAATTGATTCCAAAGGAGTGTAATGTGTGCCCAGCGATGGATTGGCACCCTGTCCTGGGTCTATCTGCCCAGCGCCCAACGTTCTCCACTGGATGGGCATGGGGAACCCCACCGCGACCCTAATGGAGGATAAAGCGGGAGATAATGGATGGATGGAGTGTAATGAGGTTGAAATCAACGCTCTGTACAGGGTTCTGTTATTAAGAACCTTGATTTGGACATCGAGCCAAAGGCTGGAGCAGACATGGGCCTTCCCCAAACTGTTCCCACAAAGTTAAAGGCATGAAAAACATCCAAATGCATTGATTTTATTCACCGAACCCTAAACATGTGTAATCAGTGAGTAGGAGGTGGGTTCTAATACAATTCTCCATATAGTGTAGCACATGGTTTTAAGTCATTTGATGAATACTGTCTGTTAATCGTAACAGACTGGTGTAAACCCGCGTTATAGGATGAGTAGTGATCAGTAACCTTCATCTGATCACAGCAAACGCTTCTGTATTAAGAACATCGATCAAACTGTTGTGCAAAGCAAAACCCAACAAGGTATTAAACACGTTCAGATTGTAAATCCAGGGATGATGGCTCCAGTTTGAGCTGGTACGGCTTTATCTTACAGAAACGGATTCCAAATTCCACCATCACAGAAACCAGACACTTAACTCTTAACCAGACCAGTGATCTTTATCTTTATCACACTGTGAGACTGAAACCTATCAACTATAACCAGATTATAACATTATAACCAGATTAAATAGAAGTAAACATGTTAAACAGATTCAGGGCGGCATGGTGGCTTAGTGATTAGCACGTTCTCCTCTCAGCGCTAAGGATTCCCGGTTTGAAACATTGATTAAGGTCAATTGGGTTTTCCAAATTGCCCCATATAGTGTGTTTGTGTGAGTGAGTGAGTGTGTGACCAGCGATGGATTGGCACCCTGTCCTGGGTGTATCTGCCCAGCGCCCGAGACGTTCTCCCCTGGATGGGCATGGGGAACCCCCCTGTGACCCGAATATAGGATAAAGCAGAAGATAATGGATGGATTGATGGATGTAAAACAGATTCAGGACGGCACAGTGGTTTAGTGGTTAGCATGTTCTCCTCTCAGTGCTAGATTCCTGGTTCGAATCCCAATCTGGGTGGTTTCCATGTTTCCCATGTCCGTGTGGGTTTCCTCTGGGTTCTCCGGTTTCTTCCCACAGTCCAAAAACATGGATCAAGCTCAATTGAATTCTCCAAATTGCCCCATATAGAGTGTGTCTGTGTGAGTGAGTGTGTGCCCAGTGATAGATTGGCGCCCTGTCCTGGATCTATCTGCCCAGCGAAACGTTCTCCTCTGGATGGGCATGGGCAACCCCCCCCGTGACCCGAATATAGGTTCAAGCAGAAGATAATGGATGGATGGATGGATGTAAAACAGATTCAGGACGGCACGGTGGTTTAGTGGTTTGCACGTTCGCCTCTCAGTGGAAGATTCCTGGTTCGAATCCCCATCTGGGTGGAGTTTCCATGTTCTCCCCGTGTCAGTGTGGGTTTCCTCTGGGTTCTCCGGGTTCCTCCCACAGTCCAAAACCATGGATCAAGCTCAATTGAATTCTCCAAATTGCCCCATATAAAGTGTGTCTGTGTGAGTGAGTGTGTGCCCAGTGATAGATTGGCGCCCTGTCCTGGGTGTATCTGCCCAGCGTCCGAAACGTTCTCCCCTGGATGGGCATGAGGAACCCCCCGTGACCCTAATAGAGGATAAAGCAGAAGATAATGGATGGATTGATGGATAAAACAGATTCAGACAGTGGCTCCACCTGCAGGACGTACACATTCAGCCTTCAACACTATGCAATGTTCTGTTTGTACATGGTGGCTCTAGCCTGTCTCCTACATCCACTCCTATTTGACGTCAATTTGAGGTCAGTCCTCTTTCATACACGATGTTAAAGGCATGAAAACCATCTAAAACACATTGATTTTATTCACCGAAACCCAAACATGTGTATTTAGTAAGTAGGAGGAGGGTTCTAATGCATTTCTCCATATAGTGTAGCACAGTCTTCAAGTCATTTAATAAACTGTTAAACGGAACCAAGACTGGTGTAAACCCATGCTATAGGATGAATAGTGATCAGTAACCTTCATCTGATCACAGAAAACGCTTCTGTATTAAGAACATCGATCAAACTGCTTGCGCTGGTATGATCATCTCTATGCACAGTGTTCAGATTGTACATGGTGGCCCACGAAAACGTAGCCCATCTCCTAAATCCTGCAGACGCCTCACTCTGAATTTCATACACAAAGCTAAAGGTGTGAAAAACATCCAAAATGCATTGACTTTATGCACCGACCCTGAACATCTGTATTTATCTGTATTTAGTGAGTCTGTGATGGGGTCTAATACATTTCTCCATATAGTGTAGCACATGCTTTTGTAGTCATGTAAACCTGCATTTAACCAAAGACTTGTAAACCTGTGTTATGGTACGAATGGTGATCAGTAATGTTCATCTGATTACAGCAAACGCTTCTGTACTATAAAAATCAAACACTTTACGGAATGTGTCCTTAAAACAAGTGTTTGCGCTGGTACGATCATCACTATGCAGTGTTCAGATTGTACATGGTGGCTCGCTTCTGTATTAAGAACATCAATCAAACTGTTTGCGCTGGTATGATCATCACTATGCACAGTGTTCAGTTTGTTTATGGTGGCCCACGGAAACGTAGCCTGTCTCCTAAATCCTGCAGACACCTCACTCTGAATTTGAGGTCAGTCCTCTTTCATACACAAAGTTAAAGGCGTGAAAAACATCCAAAATGCATTGACTTTATGCACCGACCCTGAACATCTGTATTTAGTGAGTATGTGGTGGGGTCTAATACATTTCTCTATATAGTGTTTACATGATAACATGGGTTTGTAGTCATGTAAACCTGCATTTAAACAAAGACTCATGTAAACCTGTGTTATGGTACGAATGGTAATCGGAAATGTTAATCTGATTACAGCAAACGTTTCTGTACCTTAATCAATCAGTCTTTAAAACGAGTGTTTGCGCTGGTATGATCATCATTATGCACAGTGTTCAGATTGTACATGGTGGCCCACGGAAACGTAGCCCATCTCCTAAATCCTGCAGATGCCTCACTCTGAATTTGAGGTCAGTCCTCTTTCATACACAAAGCTAACGGCGTGAAAAACATCCAAAATGCATTGACTTTATGCACCGACCCTGAACATCTGTATTTAGTGAGTATGTGATGGGTTCTAATACATTTCTCCATATAGTGTAGCACATGCTTTTGTAGTCATATAAACCTGCATTTAAACAAAGACTCATGTAAACCTGCGTTATGGTACGAATGGTGATCGGTAATGTTAATCTGATTACAGCAAACACTTTTGTAATACAAAAATCAAACTGTTTAAGGAACATGTGTTTGTGCTGGTATGACCATTATTATGCACAATGTTCAGGTTGTTTATGGCGGCCAATGGAAAGGTAACCCGTCTCCTACATCCAGAATGCACCTCAAATCTCCATCCACCCCTCGGCCGATCTCCCATAATTCGCCTTTAATTTGCATTTTTCCCCTCCAATTCCGAGTGAGGTGCATGCTGGATATAAGTGGCCCTGTAGAAACTGAACCCTGAACAGGATGACGAACTGTACAGTGAAGGCTGAATGTGCACGTCCCATTGGAGGAGCCAGTCTGAATCTGTTTTACATATTATTTAAACCTAAGCATGAGACTGTGACCACAGCCAGACCAGGAACCTTGCAAAGCAGGCATGTTCAGGGTGGAACTGGATCACCAGTCAGTCTCTGAGCCATGGGGCATTCTTGATATGCCTTGGAATTGAGCTACAGCCAATTTCGCAAAAAAAACAAAAAAAAAAACGTTTTGATGAATACAGATGACCGGTATTCATATACACAGAGTCGGCTTCCAATCAGCCAAGCTCTGAACTGCTTTAATAAACATACCGCCAATATTTAATAATCAGACGCACCAACAATCGATGCTTTCTCTCATCATTAGTCTGTGTGGATGCTGATGGACCAGAGTTGAAACGGAATTGAACTTCGGCGCTCTTAAAAGCAGCTGATGAGCGTATTTGGAATATTTACAGTGAGCGTGAGGAGTGAGGGGGAGACGATGCTTCGGTGGGAACGTTGGCACGAAAGCAGAAGAATACAAACATTCCAAAGTGTAGAAGAGCCGCTAAGATTCAAGAGCCTGTCGGTTCGGCTGGACCGAGGTGATGGAGATGAATGCGACTCCGTTGTTTATGACAGAACATGAAATAATGAACCCACTACGTGCTTTAATTCTGCCGTTCAGACGCCACATCTAGGGAACCGAGTAAGAACATGAGGACTGTGTGTGATCGTGTGGAATGAGGAACGCTGGTTTATGCTCTTCCCAGATTCTCCGCTCGGGATCTGAGGTTCAGACATGAAAACCATACAAATGCATGTCGTTAAAAAAGACCAAAAAAAAAAATAATAATAATAATATTAATAATAAGTTGGGTTCTGTGATCTTGCATTAAAGCTTAGAATGTTCAAGTAGCGCAGAATCTCTGCAACTGCAAACGTCCCGTACTTCAAAGTCAAAGTCCCGGCGGTTCCGATGTGCAGCCGCCTAGAACTCCTCTCGTTCACTCGAGTAACAGCAGCTTCCTTTAAACATTTCCTTTTCCTTTCCTCGGTCATGTGTTAAGACTCGTCTCTTGGTCATACTTGGAAATCATCCTACGAACAAGAACTACATCCGTGGAACGCCTTGCTGGCCGTCTTCGCAGTTCCCGACTTCTTAAAGTGGGATCGCTCTCATTCATGAGGGGAAGGGAGCATCACCGACTGTATCCGTTACGTTTTTTTTGAAGTTCTGACCCGTACAGGGGTCATACTCAGCCTTGCACGGCAGCTACGCAGCTGACAATCGGTCGCTTTGTGCGGCTGCCCGCTCACAAAGCCGTTTGCTGCATTCAGCAGCTCTTTTCTATGCCACTATGCGCAGCTGGTTAAGGGCCAAAGGTCTTAATGC
>JAFMOC010000058.1:3520000-3590000 GCA_019802505.1 Corydoras sp. C115 | reverse complement strand
AGCGCCCTAAACGTTCTCCCCTGCAGGGGCATGGGGAACCCCCCAGCGACCCTAGTAGAGGATTATGTGGAAGATAATGGAGGGATGGATGGATGGTTTATACAACATTGTGACTTAGATGTCATTGGTACCAGTAAGGGGCTTTGGCTAAAAGGCACAGAATGAGAAACTGTAAGATGTTTTTTTTTTTAGGGCAAAGCATCTGAATGTTCTAGAATGAAACTGTACAGACTGTTCGCGGGTCGGGCGTTAAAAACACTACAATCCATCGGGAGAAACACCTCTGTGAATATTCCAGACGCTCTGAAGGATTATATTTCGAAGTCGATTGGTGTTTTTCTAAGGAGCATCATTCCATCATTCCAGTTCGTGTAAATCAACATGAGGCAATGAACAGACTCTGTACAGTTTCATTCTGGAACACTCAGATGCTTTGCGCTCCAACAAAACATCTTACAGCTTGTCATTCTGTACCCAGCAATAGATTGGCACCCTGTCCTGGGTGTATCTGCCCAGCGCCCGAAACGTTCTCCCCTGCAGAGGCATGGGGAACCTTACCACGGCCCTAGTAGAGGATTAAGTGGAAGATAATGGATGGATGGATTATACAACATTGTGACTTAGATGTCAGTGGTACCAGTAAGGGGCTTTGGCTAAAAGGCACAGAATGACAAACTGTAAGATGTTTTTTTTTTAGGGCAAAGCATGTTCTAGAATGAAGCTGTACAGACTGTTCGCGGGTCGGGCGTTAAACACTACAATCCATCGGGACAAACACCTCTGTGAATATTCCAGACGCTCTGAAGGATTATATATTTCGAAGTCTATTGGTGTTTTTCTAAGGAGCATCATTCCAGTTCTAGTAAATCAACATGAGGCAATGAACAGACTCTGTACAGTTTCATTCTGGAACATTCAGATGCTTTGCGCTAAAACAACATCTTATAGTTTGTCATTCTGTGCCGTTTAGGCAAAGCCCCTTACTGGTACCAATGACATCTAAGTCACAATACTGTGTAATCCATCCATCCACCCATTATCTTCCACTTAATCCTCTACTAGGGTCGCTCGTGGTTAAGGAACCAGCCTAGAGACATAAAGGTTCCCCAATGAAATTGTGTGTAGCTGCCCAGCACCTGAAACGTTCTCCCCTCGGTGGGCATGAGGAACCCCCTCCGACTCCGTGACCCTAGTCGAGGATTAAGTGGAAGATAGTGAAGGAATGAATAACGTTTACACCATTCGCAGGAAACGTCATCACATGACCCGGCCGAGCGGCTAGTTAATATAATATTTTCAAATTTCCATTCCTTATTCCTAAAATGACCAAATGTAAATGACCAAATGTTATTAGGGGCTTAACTTTAATAAGATGCAGCATATAGACTGAATACGAAAAAAAAAACATTGTCAACTAAAGGTGCCCTCGAGAGGGTTAAAATAGTGAAATCACAATAATGCCACATACAGTAATTAATATTATCTCATTTGCATAAAACAGACTGTAGTCCCTGCATTTCACATATAATTCGTTGCCTCAGAAAGAGATTAATTTTTTTGTTTGCTTCTTCAGATTGTTAAAGGTCAGAGACTCGGACTCTGTCCAAGTCAACAATTACCACATTCATCATCATCATCAAAGTTTACTCACAGCGCGTTGTCAAATTTTCCAGAGCTGTACTGGTGCACATAGGAGGAATAAGCCAGGTCTTCATGCGCCGTGGCAACGTGGATATTCTTCCCCCCAAATACAGACTGTCGGATATCAAGTGCGGTCTGACGAAACGAAAACAGAACGTTTCAAATTTCATTTCATTTATATGAAATAAAAAAACAAAAGTTACGAAATAGGCTTTTTTCTCACTTGGTGACCACGACTGGACTATTGGGTTTAATTGGGTTTTATTGTTTTATTTTATATGTATGGGGGGTTAATGTTAGCTATTTGGGGGGGTTGGATTGGAAGCAGGGCAGCACGGTGGCTTAGTGGTTAGCATGTTCTCCTCTCAGCGCTAGGGATTCCCGGTTCGAATCCCAATCTGGGTGGAGTTTCCATGTTCTCCCCGTGTCTGCGTGGGTTTCCTCCGGGTTCTCCGGTTTCCTCCCACAGTCCAAAAACATGGATCAAGGTCAATTGATTTCTCCAAATTGCCCCATATAGAGTGTGTCTGTGTGAGTGAGTGTGTGCCCAGCGATGGATTGGCGCCCTGTTCTTGCCCAGCGCCCGAAACGTTCTCCACTGGATGGGAATAGGGAACCCCCCCACGACCCTAAAAGAGGATAAAGCAGAAGATAATGGATGGATGGATTGGAAGCAAGTTTATGTGTTGTTTATATGCGCACCAGTGTGTATTTATTTGTGTATAATCATGTACAGTGTGTATTCATGTTAACTGCTCTTTAATAAAAATAAACAGATTAAGCTAAAAAATGCGGCACAGTGGCTTAGCACGTTCGCCTCTCAGCGCTAGGGATTCCCGGTTCGAATCCCCATCTGGGTGGAGTTTCCATGTTCTCCCTGTGTCTGTGTGGGTCTCCTCCGGGTTCTCCGGTTTCCTCCCACAGTCCAAAAACATGGATCAAGTCAAGTGAATTCTCCAAATTGCCCCATATAGAGTGTGTTTGTGTCAGTGTGAATAAGTGTGTGCCCAGCGATTGATTGGCGTCTTGTCCTGGGTGTATCTGCCCAGCGCCCAAAACATTCTCCCCTGGATGGGCATGGGCAACCCCCCCCCCCCGCGACCCTAATAGAGAATAAAACAGAAGATAATGGATGAATGGATGCAAGAACCTACCTGATATATAGCAACCGACTGACAGATGTTATCTACATTAAGCAGGTAAAATCCGTAATCTAGCAGTGTATCGGAGTACTTTGGATGCTTTTGGCCAAAGTGTTCTCTAAAAAACACAAAAAAACAAAACAGTGTACGTTATTAAAGTCTTATACATAAAATAAAGCTAATACAGAGGTCTGATTGACAGACGGAACATCAACCTTTGGCCTAATATTGGTTTTCTTAGTTGTTTATCTTAAAGCCTGAATAGAGTTAATGTGAAGATGATCAAAATGATTAATATGCTGGCCTTCTCGTTTTGTAGGTTAGTATATCTTTACTAATGTGGTGTTCAGCTGTTGAGAACATTCATATATGAAACTCCTTATTACCGTATTTTCCGGACCATAAGACGCACCGTATTATAAGGCGCAGTCTGAATTACGGGATCTATTTCTGTATTTGAGCCACGTATAAAGCCTCATTTATACTCCCTCTGCGTACGGAAAGCGCACGCACACAGCTTCATGCGATATAACAGTTACTGCCCACATACTTCCTTGCGTCAGCTCCGTTGATATGGTTGTTGAACACTACATCAATTAGAGGGCAGTTTAGAGTAAAAATCAAACATGCCGACGGCGGAGGAACTTTTTTGTAACAACTGTTTGTCCCTGAGCCCCGGCGAAGTAACATCATATAAATGATTAAAATTGCGCACCAACTCGCACAACCGGTCTTCAAAAAGTTCCGCCATGTTTTTCTTCTCCTTCGTGTACATATGGAAGTGGTCGCATCATGCACTGCCCCCACGGTTTCCAGTGGTATTGCTCCGTCCTGTCCGCATCCGCAAGCTTTCAGAAAACGTGCAAATTACGTACGAAATGAACGCAGAGTACGGACAAAAGGCTCCGTCCATATCCGTTTCCGCATTTAACGTTGAGCATAAATGAGCCTTAAGGCGCACTGTACTATAAGGCGCAGTCTGAATTACGGACTCTATTTCTGTACGGTACTTATTCTGTACGGCAGCGTATTATAAGGCATCCGCTAAAACATACGATCTACAAGAAACGTAAAGGATGCAAAACGCTGATTTATAATTGAAGTTTATTCTATTTGACAAAACACACATTATTTTAATCACTCTTCTCCCACAAATCCATCAAAGTCCTCGTCATCTGTGTCTGAATTAAAAAGCTGGTTCTCTATCGAGCACTCCGGTGTTCCCTCTCATCAATGTCTGAGTCTGTCTCGTCACTGTTCAGTAATGATGCCGGCTTTCGTGAAAGCTCGGACGACGGTTACAGCAGAAACCTCAGCCCAGGCATCCACAATCCATTCACAGACGGTGGTGTAACTCGCCCCGCCGCCGCCTCCCGAGTTTTAGTAAACGTGTGTTCGCCGTCTATCATCCATCGCTCCCACGCCGCCCGCAACTTTACTTTAAACGCCCCGTTTACGCCAATGTCCAGCGGTCGGAGTTCTTTATTTAATCCTCCCGGAATGACGGCGAGCTCCCAATTAATTTTCTTCACTCGGCTTTTTCAGCAGTGACTGTGATGTGTGGAAAAAAAACCACCCCGTCGCTCAACAATACTTTTATAGATTTTGGAACTCAGTACACGTATACGGCGGCACGGTGGCTTAGTGGTTAGCACGTTCGCCTCTCAGAGCTAGGGATTCCCGGTTCGAATCCCCATCTGGGTGGAGTTTCCATGTTCTCCCCGTGTCTGCGTGGGTTTCCTCCGGGTTCTCCGTTTTCCTCCCACAGTCCAAAAACATGGATTAAGTCAATTGAATTCTCAAAAATCGCCCCGTATAGAGTGTGTCTGTGTGAGTGAGTGTGTGCCCAGCGATGGATTGGCGCCCTGTCCTGGGTCTATCTGCCCAGCGCCCGAGACGTTCTCCCCTGGATGGGCATGGGGAACCCCACCGCGACCCTGATAGAGGATAAAGCGAAAGATAATGAATGAATGAATGAGTACACGTATAAGGCGCACCGGATTATAAGGCGCACGTCCGATAAAAATAAACCTTATAGTCCGGAAAATATGGTAATTCAAGAAAAATTACTGGAAAAGACTCCACTATTGTAAAACACCAACACTTTGGCCGGATCTAACCTGCTCTCCACTACGGTACAAGTCCCTGGAAAAAGTTGGCAACATTTGTTAAAAGGTAAAATTGTGACAATGTTATTATAATGTGTTCATAGCTGACGTAGCAAACTCAACATGGACGATTAAACTACTCAAACCCGCGCCTGTCTAAACTGTTGGTAGTGTTGTACAGTGTTGTGATGTATAAACTACATCACAGACCTGTCATGCTTGGTACTTGTTTAAGGTACATGTGCATCCCGTAGGTACAGCACTCTCTAGTATAGTAGCAGTCAAAAGTTCGGACACACCCCCTTCTTGCTCAATTGTTTACTTTCTCCACTTATCATATAGATGGACTTTGTAGTTTTACATTTACAGACTGTAGTCCATCTGTGTTCGGTGTTGTTGTTAGTCCCCTGTTGGTTCTCTGTTGGTCAGGAGCATCACAGAACAGGTATCATTTGGGTGGTGAATTGTTTATTGTCAGTTCTGCATTGACACTGGTGTGGTGAGGTGTTTAGGGTTTCATTTCTCCACCTCAGTGACACTGCTGGGATAGGACTAATGCACCAACCCAATAATCCCTGCTCTGTGGTGCTACTATTGGGATCCTGATCATTAGAACAGAGTAAAGGAGATGTACACAGTATGTACTGTAGAACACAAACAGATGGACTACAGTCTGGAATTGTAGAACTACAAAGTCCTTCTTTACAGAAATCGGAACCGAGAACATGGACAATAAGTGGAGCATGAAGGAGGCGTGCGTGTCCGAACTTTTACAAACAGCATCAGATGCATTCTAATGAAGGAGGACGTGTCATTTTCTGACTGATTTGAACACAGTGGGGTATTTAGGGGAGGCAGTGAGGTATGTGGTGTGTAAGAGGGGGGGGCAACTGTACAATGCAGCAAATATCGGCTCAGAACTGCATTAATATAAACAATGCTGCTCTGGATAGCAACTGAATAAATCAGATATAGTTTATTGGAAACTCTGGCACAAAGGAAAGGTCTCTAGAACTCACCGTGCAAGAAATACTGCATGTTTAATCAGCTGTTCAGCTTTCCTGAACTCCCGTTTAACAACACAGGCCTGCGGGAGACAGAACACAGAACACAGTCAGAAAACATCCTGAAAAGCATCGGGCAGCAGGCCGCTCCGTTTGTGTATCGATGAACTGATTACAAAGTTCTGTGTGGGGTCAATGGAGTTCAAGTAAAAGAGAAGTACAAAGCAGGGGCCGCAGGGTGGCTTAGTGGTTAGCGTGTTCGCCTCTCAGCACTAGGAATTCCCGGTTCGAATCCCCATCTGGGTGGAGTTTCCATGTTCTTCCCGTGTCCGTGTGGGTTTCCTCCGGGTTCTCCCGTTTTCTCCCACAGTCCAAAAACATGGATCAAGTCAATTGAATTCTCCAAATTGCCCCATATAGAGTGTGTTTGTGTGAGTGAGTGTGTGCCCAGTACTGGATTGTTGCCCTGTCCTGGGTGTATCTGCCCAGCGCCCGAAACGTTTTCCCCTGGATGGGCATGGGGAACCCCCTCCCCCATGACCCTAGTAGAGGATAAAGTGGAAGATAATGGCTGGATGTATTGTTTCCTCTCAGGGCGGCACAGTGGCTTAGTGGTTAGCATGTTCTCCTCTCAGCGCTAGGGATTCCCGGTTCGAATCCCAATCTGGGTGGAGTTCTCCCCGTGTCCGTGTGGGTTTCCTCCGGGTTCCTCCCACAGTCCAAATACATGGATCAAGGTCAATTGAATTCTCCAAATTCGGCCATATAGAGTGTGTCTATGTGAGTGAGTGTGTGCCCAGCGATAGATTGGCGCCCTGTCCTGGGTGTATCTGCCCAGCGCCCGAAACGTTCTCCCCTGGATGGGATCCATGTGGAACCCCCTGCGACCCTAGTAGAGGATAAAGTGGAAGATAATGGCTGGATGTATTGTTTCCTCTCAGGGCGGCACGGTGGCTTAGTGGTTAGCATGTTCTCCTCTCAGCGCTAGGGATTCCCGGTTTGAATCCCAATCTGGGTGGAGTTCTCCCCGTCTCCGTGTGGGTTTCCTCCGGGTTCTCCGGTTTCCTCCCACAGTCCAAAAACATTGACTCAAGGTCAACTGAATACTCCAAATTCGGCCATATAGAGTGTGTCTGTGTGAGTGAGTGTGTGCCCAGCGATAGATTGGCGCCCTGTCCTGGGTGTATCTGCCCAGCGCCCGAAACATTCTCCCCTGGATGGGCATGTGGAACCCCCTGCGACCCTAATATAGGATAAAGTGGAAGATAATGGATGGATGGATGGATAAGTACAAAGCTGAAGAACAACCTTGGAGGCCTGTCTCAAGACATCCACCACCACTTTCACAGGCAGCCCCTCCGTGATCTCCTTCATGGCCTCGATACACCACCTGTAAGCCTGAAACAAGGACAGAGAGAGCAGCTACAGTAACATGCTACGTTCTTCTGTAAGTATCACGATGCTCTGGTGATTAGCTTCTCACCTCATCATAGTGGCTTTTGGCAAAAAGCAGAGCGCAGAGTTCGCCGTAAAGTGCCGCTTTGTTGGCGTGGTGGCCGTGTTTGGCGAGCTTATCCATGTAGGACTGGGCCAGTTTAAAGGTCTCCTCGCCCAGGTGATATTTGCAGTTGCCATTACGCACGTGAAGAAGCCTGACACAAAGCAAACAGCAGGGACAATGAAACGGACAGCGGCGGTAAATCGAGTTATAGTCAAACACTACATATCAGAAACGGCCAAGCTTTAAATAAAACACGGTAACTAAATCTGGATGCCTTTTAATGGTTTCCCAGAGTTTAATAAAGTATTAAGGTATGAGAGGGCGTGCATTATTGAGAATAAATCACTGGAAAGAGGTGTTGTTAAGTCAAATTACACCTCCTTCCTGTGATTTATGATAATAATACACAACCTTCAGTACCTTATTGTTTTTTATAAAATGGGAAGTTCCAATCCTTATTGACATTTGCATTATTGACAATTACACACACCTCTGACCATTTCACATTCAAATTAATGCGTGATAAGATTATTTTAAATAATAAAATACACATCAATATAACCAGCACAGCGGCTTAGTGGTTAGCATGTTCGCCTCTCAGCACTAGGGATTCCCGGTTCGAATCCCCATCTGGGTGGAGTTTCCATGTTCTCCCCGTGTCTGCGTGGGTTTCCTCCGGGTTCTCCGGTTTCCTCCTACAGTCCAAAACCATGGATCAAGTCAATTGAGTTGTCCAAATTGCCCCATATAGAGTGTGTGTGTGAGTGAGTGAGTGTGTCCAGCAATAGATTGGCGTCCTGTCCTGGGCGTCCGACCCTAGTAGAGGATAAAAGCGGGAGATAATGAATGAAGGACATTTCAATATAACCAACACGGCGGCACGGTGGTTTAGTGGTTAGCACGTTCTCCTCTCAGCACTAGGGATTCCCGGTTTAAATCCCCATCTGGGTGGAGTTTCCATGTTCTCCCTGTGTCTGCGTGGGTTTCCTCCGGGTTCTCCGGTTTCCTCCCACAGTCCAAAAACATGGATCAAGGCAATTGAGTTCTCCAAATTGCCCCATGTAGAGTGTGTTTGTGTGCGTGTTTGTGTGTGTGCCCAGCGATAGATTGGCGTCCTGTCCTGGGTGTATCTGCCCAGCGCCTAAAACGTTCTCCCCTGGATGGGCATGGGGAACCCCCCCGCCACCCTAATATAGGATAAAGCGGAAGATAATGAATGAATAAATGAAAATACATATCAATATAACCAGCTAGCCGATTCCCAATGAGCACTAAGACTGTGACAGCAGTTTTTTTTTAAATAAGCTGTGTTCTGTAATTTGGCCACTAGATATCTAGTTTTGAATATTTGATCACTGAGTAACAGCATTCCCGTTTCTCTGTGTTCGCTTTTCATTATAGTGTGTTTGTAACAGTTTTATAAAAGCTATAAGGCACTCAAGGCTGTGTATTATTGTAAATAAATCACAGGAAAGAGGTCTAACACTTCACGAACATCTCTTTACCGTGATTTATTTACAATAACGCACGCCCTGTCGTACCTTATTGCTTTACAAAAACACTATTAAAAACAAGGTTTAATTGACAAATATGTTTAGTGAAAACAAAATTAATAGTAAATTGGTCGTGATGTAATCTAGTCCGGTTTTTCAAGTGAACATGTATCCTGTTACTCAGCGATCAAGGTTTAGTGCTTATATTAATCTGCATTTCCATTAATAGCATATGATTTAAAACAACGTATTATATATCACGTATTGATATGAATGTGAAGCGCTCAGAGTTGTGCATTATGTTGTAATAAGCCAACCAGCCAATCAGATTTAAGAACCGGAACTACCTGTTTTATAAAAATGAGTGAACTTTTGATCTCACCTCACACAGCATTCCAAGGCACGATACCAGTGCAGAACCTCATCATGAAGCATGCACAGCTGAAGACAGGAAAGGAAGACCTTTTCTGCATCCCCATACCAACCAGCGTCAGACAGGAAACCACCTAACAGAACGTTAGAACCTCAATTCAGTTCTGGTCTTGAGAACACAGCACACATCAAAGATGACAGACAAACTGCTGACCCAAAACAAAGCCAAACTGGATGGCTTTTTCTTTAACGTGTGCATCAGATTCTGCGATGTAAGAGCATCTGCGACTGAAGGAGTTGGCAAGAATGGAAGCCACTTTCACACCATGATCCATTAAGGCCTGGAAACAGTGGTGCAGGAGGTGCCTACGAGAAAACAGGCAAAGCAAGTGTTTAAGGAACAAAGCAAAAGCTACATCTCTGAATATACAGTACCAGTTCTCACTAATTCTCACCACTGTAAAATGGTGGAAGCATCTTCCCAACTCTGTCCATAAGGCAGACTCACTAGATATTTTTAGTTATGTTACTGAAGACACATCTTTTTAACAAATACATGCTGTAAAAAATAATTAATTCATTCATTATCTCCCACTCCATCCTCTACTTGGGTCGCGGTGGGGTTCCCCATGCCCATCCAGGGGAGAACATCTCGGGCGCTGGGCAGATAGACCCAGGACAGGGCGCCAATCCATCGCTGGGCACACACTCACTCACACAAACACACTCTATATGGGGCAATTTTGAGAACTCAATTGACTTGATCCATGTTTTTGGACTGTGGGAGGAAACCGGAGAACCCGGAGGAAACCCACGCAGACACGGGGAGAACATGGAAACTCCACCCAGATGGGGATTCGAACCGGGAATCCCTAGCGCTGAGAGGAGAACATGCTAACCACTAAGCCACCGTGCTTATAATAACGGCATCGTGCCTTGAAATGCTGAGACCAAAATCACAGCCATGGTGTATTTTACGGGAACGTGTATTAAAATATCATGGGCTCATTCTGGTTGAGCAAACACAAGATGAGCTACAAAATCCTTCCATAATACAGTCTAGCTCTGAAAATGGTCTTATTTATCCTTATACATAATTTATAGTCCTCACTTTTCCTGGAACTAGACAAAAATCCCTCTCTTAAGGTCCAGCATTACAACACACTTGAGTTCTTAGTGTAGGATTAACGATGTCCAAAGTGATTCTGATGTCTTTAACGGCTTTTATTACTTCTATTGGAACTCTGTCCAGACAGAGCTTTAACTTTGGGTGTAGTGATCACAAATCATGAGTGGAATCACAATGTTTTTAACTTGTTTAAGTTTCAACTCATTAGTGGGGTTTATATGTATTAAATTGTAAATGTCAGGTGGCAGAAGCCATCAGTTTTCTTAATTTCTGATGCATAAAACATAAAAATCATAGTGTTTAATTAAAGGAGCAAAATTCAGGAATTTTAAAAAGCATTTTTAAAAAAACTTTAAGGTAAAAAGCATTTTGGAACAAATGGACAAATGCTGACCTCAAAACGATTAGGTTGACTATGTACAAATCATTATTTAACAAATTATTATTTTAGAACTATGAGGTACCTACTAAGGTTCAGGTTTAATTCACTGATCACTGTATTCATATCATTCATCCATTTTCTTCCGCTTTATCCTCTATTAGGGTCATGGTGGGGTTCCCCATGCCCATCCAGGGGAGAACGTTTCGGGCACTGGGCAGATACACCCAGGACAGGGCGCCAATCTATCGCTGGGCACACACTCACTCACACAGACACTCTATATGGGACAATTTGGGAAATTCAATTGACCTTGACACATGTTTTTGGACTGCGAGAGGAAACCGGAGAACCCTTAGGAAACCCACGCGGACACAGGGAGAACATGGAAACTCCACGCAGATTGGGATTCGAACCATGAATCCCTAGCGCTGAGAGGAGAACAAGCTAACCACTAAGCCACCGTGCCGCCCTGTATTCACATCATCCATCCATTATCCTATACTAGGATCGTGGGGGGGTTCCACATGCCCATCCAGGGGAGAATTTTCAGGCGCTGGGCAGATACACCCAGGACAGGGCGCCAATCTATCACTGGGCACACACTCACTCACACACACAGAAACTCTCGATATGGGGCAATTTGGAGAATTCAGTTGACCTTGACATGTTTTTAGACTGTGAGAGGAAACCGGAGAACCCGGAGGAAACCCATGGGGACACGGGGAGAACATGGAAACTCACCCAGATTGGGATTCGAACCGGGAATCCCTAGCGCTGAGAGGAGAACACACTAACCTCTAAACCACCGTGCCGCCCTGTATTCATATCATATTCTCCCAAATGATGCCTGCTCTGTGATGTTCCCGTGTGGGTTGTGAACATTAAAAGAGCAAAATAAAGGGGTATAAAGTAGGCAGACATACAGTCTACCACCATAAATCTAAAAAGTGTATCTATATGGTATCAGAACCAATATTATGGACATCAAGTGCTGAAACAAGAAGCTTAATATTCATTCATTCATTATCACCCGCTTTATCCTCTATTAGGGTCGCGGTGGGGTTCCCCATGCCCATCCAGGGTAGAACGTCTCGGGCGCCGGGCAAATACACCCAGGACAGGGCGCCAATCCATCGCTGGGCACAAACTCCCTCACTCACTCAAACACACTCTATATGGGGCAATTTAGAGAACTCAATTAACTTGATCCATGTTTTTGGACTGTGGGAGGAAACCGGAGAACCCGGAGAAAACCCACACGGACACGGGGAGAACATGGAAACTCCACCCAGATGGGGATTCGAACCGGGAATCCCTAGCGCTGAGAGGAGAACGTGCGAACGTGCTAACCACTATGCCACCGAAGCTTAATATAGTATTTATTAGGGCTGTATTCAACTACAGAATTTCGTAGTCGAATCTGATTCGTCAGATTTTCCCTATAGTCGACTGATAGTCGAATCAGTTAAAAATTTCACCACAAGATGGCGCTATAAGCATAGTTTATAAAAAATATTTTTTTTTTATATATATATATATTTAACTTGTTTTTCTAACAAAAGAAAACCTTTTTTTTTGTTTTTCTTTTTTTCTAGAAATTATGATGATTTTATTTGACAAAAGGCTATATATATAACGAAAACAAAGACATTTCATGTAAAAACTAATGCTTAGCAGCAGCCATGGACAGCCCCATGTGATCAAAATGGTACATTCGACTATGAGGTTCATAGTCGACTACGGTTCTCCGAATCGAATCGACGAATCAGCGAATATTGCAGCTCACCCCTAGTATTTTAGTTTATAGTTTATTATTTAAAAGTACAATAAAAGCTAAACAAAAGATGTTCTAGGGTTTTATATACCAGACATCACTTTAAGTTGGAAAAAAAGTCTTAGTCTGGACTTCTGGGTCATGACTTGGTGTTTGAACTGAGATTATCATAAACGAGGATCCACTGGAATAGAACTGCATTGCCCAACAAGAAGGACAAAGGACAAGTGTACAACAAATACCTTTTGTCTGAAGCTCTGAGAACTTTAGCAAAGACTTCAAGCTCACAGAACTCCCCGCCAAGCTGGCAGAGCCGTCCCTGCTGGTAAAGCTGAAAAACAGAAATAAGAGACAGGGATATTAGCTGTGAGTGAAATACAAAGCAGACAGCCCAGCCTTTTCCCCGGGAAAGTAACAATAACTGGCTGTAAAGGAACACTGCGATTCAGAAAAACAGCAACAATGAAAAACATGACTTGTGCAAGAACCCCCCTCTGACCTGCTCTGTTTATCAGCTCTAACATGTTCTCCACCTGACCTTTCTCTCCATCACGATGAAGCTGGCTGATTTAAGAAATCACACTAATGTACGATATCTAAGGTCTTAAAACCCCACTGTCGCAATAATGACTGTGAAAGCTCAGGATTCAAGCACACTCAGGATTCACCTTTAAAGATTTTATGGAGGGGAATGTTGACAAGCGGCACGGTGGCTTAGTAGTTAGCATGTTCTCCTCTCAGCACTAGGGATTCCCGGTTCGAATCCCCATCTGGGTGGAGTTTCCACGTTCTCCCCGTGTCCGCGTGGGTTTCCTCCGGGTTCTCCGGTTTCCTCACACAGTCCATTAATTGAATTCTCCAAACTGCCCCATATAGAGTGTGTTTATGTGCATTTGTGTGAGTGTGTGCCCAGCGCAAGGTATTCCCGGTTCGAATCCCCATCTGGGTGGAGTTTCCATGTTCTCCCCGTGTCCGCGTGAGTTTTCTCCGGGTTCTCCGGTTTCCTCCCACAGCCAGAAAACATAGATCAATGTCAGTTGAATTCTCCAAATTGCCCCATATAGAGCATGTTTATGTGCGTTTGTGTGAGTGAGTGTGTGCCCAGCGCTAGGGATTCCCAGTTCGAATCCCAATCTGGGTGGAGTTTCCATGTTCTTCCCGTGTCCGTGTGGGTTTCCTCCGGGTTCTCCGGTTTCCTCACACAGTCCATAAATTGAATTCTCCAAATTGCACCATATAGAGTGTGTCTGTGTGAGTGAGTGTGTGCTCAGTGATAGATTGGCGTCCTGTCCTGGGTGTATCTGCCCAGTGTCCGAAAAGTACTCCCCTGTATGGGCATGGGAAACCCTCCCGCGACCCCAGTAGAGGATAAAGTGGAAGATAATGGAGTGTGTGGGCTTGTGGTTGAGGAATCAGCTTTGCAACCTAAAGGTCCCCGGTTCGATTCCCGGGCCCATCAAGTACTACGCTGAGTGTGCTCACTTCACTCAGTGTGTATGTGTGTTTCACTACATGGATGGGTTAAATGTGGAGGACAAATCTCTCTGTGTGTAAAGCATTCACATTACATTCAGTCATTTAGCAGATGCTTTTATCCAAAGCGAATTACAAATAATAGAACACCACAAGTTCTAGTTTGGGCGGCACGGTGGCTTAGTGGTTAGCATGTTCTCCTCTCAGCACTAGGGATTCCCGGTTCCAATCCCAATCTGGGTGGAGTTTCCATGTTCTCCCCATGTCCACGTTGGTTTCCTCCGGGTTCTCCGGTTTTCTCCCACAGTCCAAAAACATGGATCAAGTTCAATGGAATTCTCCCAATTGCCCCATATAGTGTGTTTGTGTGAGTGAGTGTGTGCCCAGTGATATATTGGCACCCTGTCCTGGGTCTATCTGCCCAGCGCCCGAGACGTTCTCCCCTGGATGGGCATGGGGAACCCCACCGCGACCCTTATAGAGGATAAAGCGGGAGATAATGAATGAATGAAAGAACACCACAAGTTAGAGTTTGGGTGGCACGGTGGCTTAGTGGTTAGCATGTTCTCCTATCAGCGCTAGTGATTCCAAGTCCAAATCCAATCTGGGTGGAGTTTCCATGTTCTCCCCATTTCCACTTGGGTTTCCTCTGGGTTTTCCGGTTTCCTCCCACAGTCCAAAAACATGGATCAAGTTTAGTTGAATTCTCCCAATTGCCCCATATAGAGTGTGTTTGTGTGTCTGTGTGAGTGAGTGAGTGCCCAGTGATAGATTGGTACCCTGTCCTGGATGTATCTGCCGAAACACTCTTTCCTGGATGGGCATGAGGAACCCCCCCCCCCCCCCCATGACCCTAGTACAGGATAAAGCCAAAGATAATGGATGGATGGAAGTCAGAAGTTAAGGAGAAACCAGCTACAATGAAATAAATCACTAACACGACATGATAAAGCATAACACAGACCATCATTTGTCTTGGTAACAGCTACTCCTAGAGTTAGTGACCAACTGGTTGACTACAGGCTCAATAAGGGGAACCGCATTGAGGGACTAAATCCGAACCCTGTACCACTTCAAGCTGCACGATGGGGAATGGATTGTGTAAGGGCTTTCAGCTAATCTACTTACTAATAGAATAATACAGGATAAATGTTATGACTGTTCATTCATTCATTATCTCCCGCTTTATCCTCTATTAGGGTCGCGGTGGGGTTCCCCATGCTCATCCAGGGGAGAACATCTCAGGCGCTGGGCAGATAGACCCAGGACAGGGTGCCAATCCATCGCTGGGCACACACTCACTCACAGACACACTCTATATGGGGCAATTTGGAGAATTCAAGTTATGACAGTGTTAACACTCCAAATGATATGTGGTTACTCATGTGCCTCACTTCTGCATTTGAGAGAGCAATCTTATCTCCTAAATTTCAAATGAAACTCAAAGCTACAACTGTTCCATTACCACTTCACCAACAGTAATGTTACCATCAAAATCTACTATAGTACATCAAGTGGCGGTACCATCAACCATTTGTTTTGTATGAGATTCTGGCAGTTCATTGATATCAGGACTTGTTTTTATTTATTTTTGGGGACTTAATGTTTTCATTGGTACATATATTATCCATGTTGTTTGTATATTAATTTCATCATGCTGCATCTCTTTGCACATCATAGATTTGAACGGGCAGATACACCCTCCGGGTTCTCCAGTTTCCTCCCACAGTCCAAAAACATGGATCAAGGTCAACTAAATTTTCCAAATTGCCCCATATAGAGTGTGTCTGTGTGAGTGAGTGTGTGTCCAGCAACAGATTGCTCTCTCAAATGCAGCAGTGGACAGGGTTCCAATCTTATCTCCTAAACTTCAAATGAAACTCAAAGCTACAACTGTTCCATTACCACTTCACCAACAGTAATGTTACCATCAAAATCTACTATAGTACATCAAGTGGCGGTACCATCAACCATTTGTTTTGTATGAGATTCTGGCAGTTAATTGATATCAGGACTTGTTTTCATTTATTTTTGGGGACTTCATGTTTTCATTGATACATATATTATCCATGTTGTTTGTATATTAATTTCATCATGCTGCATCTCTGTGCACATCATAGATTTGAATGTCAAATAGAAGTGAGCCATTCTGTCAACAGTGGTTGTCTGCTAACACAAAGAGGAATTAGTCCTCCACATTTAACACACACATATACACACTGCGTGAGGGGAGCAACACACACTGCAGGGGAGCACATGTACCTGGAACTGTGAGCAGCCCTGTACAAGGCACCTGGGGAGCAGTTGGAGTTAGGTGCCCATGGTATGTCAGCCATAGCACCTGGTGGAACTGAGAGTCAAACCAAACCGTGGACCTTCAGGTCTGTATGATGGGTGATTATGATAGAACGTCCAAAGTGCTAACAATACCTTTCCAATAACATTTAGAAAGTTGTCTGTAGTCATCATTAATTTTAACTTCCTCCTCACACTTGTATTTTTTTTAACCTTAACACCATCAGGTTTACTATCTTAGTATTTTACAGAATTTAGACAGACTTTATGGACGGTCCCTCATTGTCTCCGTCATTGGCAGAGGTGATTCCTGTTATTTTGATGAATTTATTCAGCAAAATTAAATAACACTCAATGTGTATACAAGGCTGACCACCGCTCCAGGCACATGTGCTCACTTTATTCATTACATTATGTTACATTACATTAGGGCACAACTTGGTTGTGAGGCAGAACACAGAGTTGGTCATACAGCACCCCTGGAACAATGAGGGTTTAGGGACTTGGTTTAGGGACTTGGTTTAGGGACTTGGTTTAGGGACTTGGTTTAGGGACTTGGTTTAGGGACTTGGTTTAGGGACTTGGTTTAGGGACTTGGTTTAGGGACTTGGTTTAGGGACTTGGTTTAGGGACTTGGTTTAGGGACTTGGTTTAGGGACTTGGTTAAGGGACTTGGTTAAGGGACTTGGTTAAGGGACTTGGTTAAGGGACTTGGTTAAGGGACTTGGTTAAGGGACTTGGTTAAGGGACTTGGTTAAGGGACTTGGTTAAGGGACTTGGTTAAGGGACTTGGTTAAGGGACTTGGTTAAGGGACTTGGTTAAGGGACTTGGTTAAGGGACTTGGTTAAGGGACTTGGTTAAGGGACTTGGTTAAGGGACTTGGTTAAGGGACTTGGTTAAGGGACTTGGTTAAGGGACTTGGTTAAGGGACTTGGATAAGGGACTTGGATAAGGGACTTGGATAAGGGACTTGGATAAGGGACTTGGATAAGGGACTTGGATAAGGGACTTGGATAAGGGACTTGGATAAGGGACTTGGATAAGGGACTTGGATAAGGGACTTGGATAAGGGACTTGGATAAGGGACTTGGATAAGGGACTTGGATAAGGGACTGAGGATTGAACCCACAACCTTCAGATTGACAGACCAACACCCTGACCACTGAGCTACCACATCCACACTGTGTGTTTCACTGCACTGTCGGGCTAAATGTGGAGAAAAAAATCCTCCATTTGTAATCAGATTAGGCAAAATAGATCACTGTCCTGGGTGTATCTGCCCAGCGCCCGAGACGTTCTCCCCTGGATGTGCATGGGGAACCCCCCCGCGCGACCCTAATATAGGATAAAGCGGAAGATAATGGATGGATAAATATTGTGACACGGTGGTTTAGTGGTTAGCATGTTCTCCTCTCAGCTCTAGGGATTCCCAGTTCGAATCCCAATCTGGGCAAGTTTCCATGTTCTCCCCGTGTCCCCATGGGTTTCCTCCCACAGTCCAAAAACATGGATCAAGGTCAAGTGAATTCTCCAAATTGCCCCATATAGAGTGTGTCTGTATGAGTGAGTGTGTCCAGCAACAGGACAGATTTGAATCCTGGGTGTATCTGCCCAGCGCCCGAAACGTTCTCCCCTGGATGGGCATGGAGAACAGCCCCCCCCCCCTACCCACCAGGGCGACCCTAATAGAGGATAAAGCAGAAGATGATGGATGGACGGATGGATATTATAGTTTTTATGAACATATCGTAACATTTGTAATGATTGTATCCTCCACACTCCACGTCAGTATTAGTTTCACTACCAAACCACCGAACTGAGTGGTTCGCGTCGCGTTGACGGTAAAAAATAGCTGCTTTAAAGATAAAAGATTTAAAGATAGCTGCTTTTTTTTAGCTCTAGGGATTCCCAGTTCGAATCCCAATCTGGGTGGAGTTTCCATGTTCTCCCCGTGTCCCCGTGGGTTTCCTCCGGGTTCTCCGGTTTCCTCCCACAGTCCAAAAATATGGATCAAGGTCAACTAAATTCTCCAAATTGCCCCATATAGAGTGTTTGTGTGTGTGTGTGTGTGTGTGTGTGTGTCTGTGTAAGTGAGTGTGTGCCCATGAGTTTCCATGTTCTAGCACTTTTTTGGAAACCGTAATTTTTGCTGAACACATCTGTCTCTCAGCGCTGGGGATCCAGAATCTGGGTGGAGTGCGAAAAACATGGATTCAAGGTCAACTAAATTCTCCAGATTGCCCCATATTGAGTGTGTCTGTATGAGTGAGTGTGTCCAGCAACAGGACAGATTTGAACCCTGTCCTGGGTGTATCTGCCCAGCGCCCGAAACGTTCTCCCATGGATGGCAAATGCCCCACCCCCCCACGCGCACCCCTAATAGAGGATAAAGAAGAAGATAATGGATAGATGAATATTGTGACACGGTGGCTTAGTGGTTGGCATGTTCTCCTCTCAGCTCTAGGGATTCCCAGTTCGAATCCCAATCTGGGCAAGTTTCCATGTTCTCCCCGTGTCCCCATGGGTTTCCTCCCACAGTCCAAAAACATGGATCAAGGTCAACTAAATTCTCCAAATTGCCCCATATAGAGTGTGTCCCGCAACAGGACAGATTTGAACCCTGTTCTCCCCTGTATGGGCATGAAGAAAAGCCCCCCCCCCCCCCCAAGGGCGACCCCAGTAGAGGATAAAGCAGAAGATGATGGATGGACGGATGGATATTATAGTTTTTATGAACATATCGTAACATTTGTAATGATTGCATCCTCCACACTCCACGTCAGTATTAGTTTCACTACCAAACCACCAACTGAGTGGTTCACGTCGCTTTGAGGGTAAAAAATAGCTGCTTTAAAGATAAAAGATTTAAAGATAGCTGCTTTTTTTTAGCTCTAGGGATTCCCAGTTCGAATCCCAATCTGGGTGGAGTTTCCATGTTCTCCCCGTGTCTACGTGGGTTTCCTCCCACAGTCCAAAAACATGGATCAAGGTCAACCAAATTCTCCAAATTGCCCCATATAGAGTGTGTGTGTGTGTGTCTGTGTAAGTGAGTGTGTGCCCATGAGTTTCCATGTTTTTGGAAACCGTAATTTTTGCTGAACACATCTGTCTCTCAGCGCTGGGGATCCAGAATCTGGGTGGAGTGCGAAAAACATGGATTCAAGGTCAACTAAATCCTCCAGATTGCCCCATATAGAGTGTGTCTGAATGAGTGAGTGTGTGTCCAGCAACAGGACAGATTTGAATCCTGGGTGTATCTGCCCAGCGCCCGAAACGTTCTCCCCTGGATGGGCATGAAGAAAAGCCCCCCCCCCCCCAAGGGCGACCCTAATAGAGGATAAAGCAGAAGATGATGGATGGACGGATGGATATTATAGTTTTTATGAATATATCGTAACATTTGTAATGATTGCATCCTCCACACTCCACGTCAGTATTAGTTTCACTACCAAACCACCAACTGAGTGGTTCGCGTCGCTTTGAGGGTAAAAAATAGCTGCTTTAAAGGTTGTTTTCAACTTCACGCCGCCGTTAGTTAATCTCGTCAGTCAGGCTAACGTTAGCTCCCGAGTTAGCCCGCTAACGTTAGCGCGATAACCCCGCTGTGCGCCGCAGTTTGCACCGCTGGCGGGTCTCTCTCACCTTGTAATAGACATCGAACTGGATGTTCTCAGGCAGAGAGCGGATGTCTCGGCGCGCCCGGCTGTAGTTATCCACCACGGCGGATATCGCGGTGTTATAGAGCGTCTCAGGGATCCACTCCAGCTCCACGGCCGCCATGTTGTTTTCCTTCTCTGCTGTCCAGCCGCAGCCTCCTGTCTGCGCGCGCTCCGTCCTCCCTTCTTCCCTCCCTTCCTTCGCTACCTCTGCAGGATGGACCTCCGCATACACACCCCGCGTCCCCGCCGAACCCCGAGCCGAACGAGGCCGCCCGCTGTCGGTGAGTTAACCGAGAGAGCGGCGTGCTGTCATTTTAAACCGCCGTCGTCTCACCCGCACCTCCAGCGCACAGCAACCGCGACGTGATGACGTAGGGGACCGCCTAGCTCCGCCCATCCAACCACGCCGCACTAACGTCTCAGCGCTAGGGGTTCAGGTTTCCATGTTCTCCTTGTGGCGGCGTGGGTTTCCTCCGGGTTCTCCGCTTTCCTCCCACAGTCCTAAAACATGGATTCAGGTCAATTGAATTCTCCAAATTGCCCCATATAGAGTGTGAGTGTGTGCCCAGTGATAGATTGGCGCCCTGTCCTGGGTGTATCTGCCCGGCGCCCGAAACGTTCTCCCCTGGATGGGCATGGGGAACCCCCCCGCGACCCTAATAGAGGATAAAGCGGAAGATAATGGATGGATGAATATTGTGACATGGTGGCTTAGTGGTTAGCATGTTCTCCTCTCAGCACTAGGGATTCCCGGTTTGAATCCCCATCTGGGTGCAGTTTCCATGTTCTCCCCGTGGTGGCGTGGGTTTCCTACGGGTTCTCTGGTTTCCTCCCACAGTCCAAAAACATGGATCAGGTCAATTGAATTCTCCAAATTGCCCCACATAGAGTGTGTCTGTGTGAGTGAGTGTGTGTCCAGTGATAGGTTGGCGCCCTGTCCTGGGTGTATCTGCCCAGCACCCGAAACGTTCTCCCCTGGATGGGCATGGGGAACCCCCCCCGCGACCCTGATAGAGGATAAAGCGGATGATAATGGATGGATGGATAAATATCGTGACATGGGGGTTTAGTGTTTAGCATGTTCTCCTCTCAGCACTAGGGATTCCTGGTTTGAATCCCCATCTGGGTGGAGTTTCCATGTTCTCCCCATGTCCACGTGGGATTCCTCTGGGTTCTCCGCTTTCCTCCCACAGTGCAAAAAACATGGATCAAGGTCAATTGAGTTCTCCAAATTGCCCCATATAGAGTGTGTTTGTGTGAGTGAGTGTGTTCCCAGCGATAGATCCTGGGATCCTGGGTCTATCTGCCCAGCGCCCAAAATGTTCTCCCCAGGATGGGCATGGGGAACCCCCCCGCAACCCTAATAGAGGATAAAAGCCGGAGATAATGAATGGATGGATAAATATTACGACAAGTTGGCTTAGTGGTTGGTATGTTCTCCTCTCAGCGCTAGGGATTCCTGGTTTGAATCCCAATCTGGGTGGAGTTTCCATGTTCTCCCAGTGTCCGTGTGGGTTTCCTCCGGGTTCTCCGCTTTCCTCCCACAGTCCAAAAACATGGATCAGGTCAATTGAGTTCTCCAAATTGCCCCATATAGAGTGTGTCTGTGTGAGTGAGTGTGTGCCCAGTGATAGATTGGTGTCCTGTCCTGGGTGTATCTGCCCAGCGCCCGAAACGTTCTCCACTGGATGGGCATGGGGAACCCCCCCCGTGACCCTAATAGAGGATAAAGCAGAGGATAATGGATGGATGGATAAATATCGTGACATGGGGGTTTAGTATTTAGCATGTTCTCCTCTCAGCACTAGGGATTCCCGGTTCGAATACCAATCTGGGTGGAGTTTCCATGTTCTCCCCATGTCCACGTGGGTTTCCTCTGGGTTCTCCAGTCCAAAAACATGGATCAAGGTCAATTGAATTCTCCAAATTACCCCATATAGAGTGTTTGTGCGCTGAACTCGACCCAGACGAGGCCGCCCGCTGTTGGTGAGTTAACCGAGAGAGCGGCGTTATCCATCCTTCCATTATCTTCCACTTTATCCTCTATTAGGGTCGCGGGGGGTTCCGCATGCTCATCCAGGGGAGAACGTTTCGGGCGCTGGGCAGATACACCCAGGACAGGACGCCAATCCATCGCTGGGCACACACTCACTCACACAGACACACTCTATATGGGGCAATTTGGAGAATTCAGTTGACTTGATCCATGTTTTTGGACTGTGGGAGGAAACCAGAGAACCCAGAGGAAACCCACGCGGACACGGGGAAAACATGGAAACTCAATCCAGCGCACAGCAACCTCGGCGTGATGACGTAGGGGACCGCCCATCCAACAACGCCGCACGTCCGAAATGGCTCCCAAGCCTTTCCCCCCACAAAGTGCTTTTAGCGCCCTCTAGAGGCAGTTACCAGTACCGCTGGTAAAAGTTCACCAGATTTCGAGAAGCATTACATCACATCACATCACACTACATTTGGTCATTTAGTTTCAAATTTCAACATAGAGTATACGCTGTAAGAACATAAATTAAATTGACATAGTAATACTGCAAAGGTACTTGGTACCCTGTCCTGGGTGTATATGCCCAGCGCCCGAGACGTTCTCCCCTGAATGGGCATGGGAACCCCACCGCGACCCTAATAGAGGATAAAGCGGGAGATAATGAATGAATGAATAATAAGTTCAAATCTCAATCTGGGTGGAGTTTCCATGTTCTCCCCGTGTCCACATGGGTTCCCTCCGGGTTCTTCGGTTTCCTCCCACAGTCCAAAAACATGGATCAAAATCAAAAAAATTGAATTCTCCAAATTGCCCCATATAGAATTTGTTTGTGTGTCTGTGTGAGTGCCCAGCGACCTGGGTGGTGGGTGTATCTGCCCAGTGCCCGAACATTCTCCCCTGGATGGGCATGTGGAAGATGGATGGATGGAACACATTAACCCGCTCTTTGTTGCAGCTGCGCAGCACGACCAGCAGATGTCGCCAGATCGCGCGGTCCGTCTCCATTATGATGCCGTTAGTCCCGATCCCACTCAGTTCCAGCAGCCGCGTCCCAACGCAGAGCTGCACCCAGCTCAGCAGCCGCTCCATTCTGAAAACAAACGGCTCCTCCGCGTCGGATAACGGTATGTACTGCGTTCACAAAGCCGGGCTGGCGTGTACGTTCAGGCGGAGGCGCAGCCCGCGGCGGCGGCACGGTTGGGATGGGGTTGTGGACGGTGCAGCGGTTCGCTGCTGGATAATGAAGGAAATAAAGGACGGGACGAGGAGGCAGTGGCGCTAACGGCTGTTAGCTAACCCGCTAACTCCAGCAGAACCCGCAGGACGGATTCAAACGGAGCAGAACCCGAACTGTTCGTAAGGACGTTACATAACGCGGTGGCGGGAGTCCCAGCGGCGGCGGCAGCGGTTCTCCTCGTCGGCGTGGTTTAGCTGAGGGGCTAATAACACCACTAATGACTGAATTATCAGCTCTGCCCCCTGAATATTCCTCTGTTTGCTGTTCTACAGCTGTGTTAGCCATTAAAAAGCAACATTATTAATGTTAGAGGGAGAACGTGGTCGGGTACCGGGTTCTGGAATGAAGAACCCATGAGTTCAGGTTGTGAGGAGACAGCCGTCCATCCATTATCTTCTGCTTTATGCTCTACTAGGGTCTCAGGGTTGGGTGGGTGGGGTGGGGTTCCCCATGCCCATCCAGGGGAGAACATTTCTAGGGTCTTTGTGTTGGGTGGGTGGGTTGGGTTCCCCATGCCCATCCAGGGGTGAACATTTCTAGGGTCTCAGGGTGGGTGGGTGGGGTGTTGTTCCCCATGCCCATCCACTGGAGAACATTTCTATGGTCTCAGGGTTGGGTGGGTTGGGTTCCCCATGCCCATCCAGGGGAGAACATTTCTAGGGTCTCAGGGTTGGGTGGGTGGGTGGGTGGGTGGATGGGGTGTTGTTCCCCATGCCCATCCAGGGGAGAACATTTCTAGGGTCTCAGGGTTGGGTGGGTGGGTTGGGGTGTTGTTCCTCATGCCCATCCAGGGGAGAACATTTCTAGGGTCTCAGGGTTGGTGGGTGGGGTGGGGTGGGGTTCCCCATGCCCATCCAGGGGAGAACATTTCTAGGGTCTCAGGGTTGGGTGGGTGGGTGGGGTGTTGTTCCCCATGCCCATCCAGGGGAGAACATTTCTAGGGTCTCAGGGTTGGGTGGGTGGGTGGGGTGTTGTTCCCCATGCCCATCCAGGGGAGAACATTTCTAGGGTCTCAGGGGTGGGTGGGTGAGGTGGGGTTCCCCATGCCCATCCAGGGGAGAACATTTGTAGGGTCTCAGGGTTGGGTGGGTGGATGGGGTGTTGTTCCCCATGCCCATCCAGGGGAGAACATTTCTAGGGTCTCAGGGTTGGGTGGGTGGGTGGGGTGTTGTTCCCCATGCCCATCCAGGGGAGAACATTTCTAGGGTCTCAGGGGTGGGTGGGTGAGGTGGGGTTCCCCATGCCCATCCAGGGGAGAACATTTGTAGGGTCTCAGGGTTGGGTGGGTGGATGGGGTGTTGTTCCCCATGCCCATCCATTTGGAGTACTCAATTAACCTTGAACCATGTTTTTGGACTGTGGGAGAGAACCCACGCGGACACGGGGAAAACATGGAAACTCCACCCAGACTGGGATTCGAACCGGGAATCCCTAAAGCTGAGAGGAGAACATGCTAACCACTAAACCAAAGTGTTGAAATATTCATCCATCCATCTTCTGCTTTATTCTCTACTAGGGTCATGGGGGGGTTCCCCATGCCCATCCAGGGGAGAACATTTCGGGCTCTGGGCAGATACACCCAGGAGAGGGCGCCAATCTATCGCTGGGGACACACTCACTCACTCACTCACTCACTCATACACTCTATATGGGGCAATTTTATTTGAGAATTGGGAACTTTTTGGGCTATGGGAGGAAACCCACACGGACACGGGGAGAACATGGAAACTCCACCCAGATTGGGATTCAAACTGGGAATTCCTAACGCTGAGAGGAGAACATGCTAAACACTAAGCCACCATGTCACAATATCAATCCATCCATTATCTTCTGCTTTATCCTCTACTTGGTCACAGGGTTGTGGTGGGGAGGGGGGGGTTCCCCATGCCCATCCAGGGGAGAACGTCTTGAGCACTGGGCAGATACACCCAGGACAGGGCGCCAATCTATCGCTGGGCACACACTCACTCACAAACACACACATTCTGTATGGGGCAATTTTTGGGAGAATTGGGAACTTTTTGGACTGTGGGAGGAAACCGGAGAACCCGGAGGAAACCCACGCGGACACGGGGAAAACATGGAAACTCCACCCAGATTGGGATTTGATCGGGAATCCCTAGTGCTGAGAGGAGAACATACTAACCACTAAACCCCTGTGACACCCTGTGAGGAAACAATGAATCCTTCTAAATCAGTAAGAAGCTCAAAGCAGAAAGGTGCGGGTTCCTGTTCAGAGAGCAGTGCAGGTGAGAGAGGCGTGCAGGTCAGGCCTGTAAGAACCTGCATGCTTAGAACATCCACTCATCAGCCTCTTTATTAGAGACACACACCTGTTGATGCGTCTCGGCAGTTCCACTTATGACAGACATGCTCTTTAGTTCTGTAATTCCAGACTGTAGTCCATCTGCGGCTCTGCTGGGCTGTAATGGTCAGAACCCCCGCAGAGGGGGTTCAGAGGGGGGTGCAGAGGGGGGTGCAGAGCGGGTGCAGAGCTGGTGCAGAGGGGGTGCAGAGCGGGGTGCAGAGGGGGTGCAGAGGGGGTGCAGAGGGGGTTGCAGAGCGGGTGCAGAGCGGGTGCAGAGCGGGTGCAGCAGGGGTGCAGCAGGGGTGCAGAGCGGGTGCAGAGCGGGTGCAGAGGGGGTGCAGAGCGGGTGCAGAGCAAGGGTGCAGAGCGGGTGGCAGAGGGGGGGCAGAGCGGGTGCAGAGCGGGTGCAGAGGGGGTGCAGAGGGTGTGCAGAGCGGGTGCAGAGGGGGGGCAGAGCGGGTGCAGAGCGGGTGCATAGGGGGTGCAGAGGGTGTGCAGAGCGGGTGCAGAGGGGGTGCAGCGGGGGTGCAGAGCGGGGTGCAGAGCGGGGGGGCAGAGGGGGTGCAGAGCGGGGTGCAGAGCGGGTGCAGAGCGGGTGCAGAGGGGGTGCAGAGCTGGTGCAGAGCGGGTGCAGAGCGGGGTGCAGAGCGGGGGGGCAGAGGGGGTGCAGAGGGGGTGCAGAGGGGGTGCAGAGCGGGTGCAGAGCGGGGGCAGAGCGGGGGGGCAGAGGGGGTGCAGAGCGGGTGCAGAGGGGGTGCAGAGGGGGTGCAGAGATTCTCAGCGTTGATATTCCACATCCTCACCATTTTGATTGTGTCTTTACTCATTCATTCATTCATTATCTCCCGCTTTATCCTCTATTAGGGTTGCGGTGGGGTTCCCCATGCCCATCCAGGGGAGAACGTCTCGGGCGCTGGGCAGATAGACCCAGGACAGGGCGCCAATCCATCGCTGGGCGTGTGTCTTTACAGTTGAATCTTATTAGAATGGGACGGCTGAAGGTCTGAGATCAGATTCATTCTCTCATTATGATAAATGAAAGCTGATTAGACGCCGAACAATAACGAGTTTAAACAGCCGCCTAGAATTAATTGGGTTTAGTAACATGAATCATGATGAAGCAGTTTCTGTGTCTCTGTCTGCCTGTGTTTGTGTGTCTGTCTGCCTGTGTTTGTGTGTCTGTCTGTCTGCCTGTGTTTGTGTGTCTGTCTGTCTGCCTGTGTGTGTCCGTGTCGCCTCTGTCCGTGTCGCCTCTGTCCGTGTCGTCCATGTCCGTGTCTCTGTCTGCCTGTGTTTGTTTGTGTGTGTGCCTGTGTCTGTCTGTCTGTGTGTGTTTGCCTGTGTTTGCCTGTGTGTGTCTGTGTGTCTGTGTGTCTGTCTGTGTGTTTGCCTGCCTGCCTGCCGGTCTGTCTGTCTGTCTGTCTGCCTGTGTGTGTCCGTGTCGCCTCTGTCCGTGTCGCCTCTGTCCGTGTCCGTGTCTCTGTCTGCCTGTGTTTGTTTGTGTGTGTGTGCCTGTGTGTGTCTGCCTGTGTTTGTTTGTGTGTGTGTGTGCCTGTGTGTGTTTGTGTCTCTGTCCGTGTCGTCTCTGTCCGTGTACCTGTCTGTGTCTGCCTGTGTGTGTCTGCCTGTGTTTGTTTGTGTGTGTGTGTGTGTGTGCCTGTGTGTGTCTGTCTGTGTTTGTTTGTGTGTGTGTGTGCCTGTGTGTGTCTGCCTGTGTTTGTTTGTGTGTGTGTGCCTGTGTGTGTCTGCCTGTGTTTGTTTGTGTGTGTGTGCCTGTGTGTGTCTGCCTGTGTTTGTTTGTGTGTGTGTGCCTGTGTGTGTCTGCCTGTGTTTGTTTGTGTCTCTGTCCGTGTCCCTGTCTGTGTCTGCCTGTGTGTGTCTGCCTGTTTGTGTGTCTGGCTGTGTGTGTGTGTGTCTCTCTGTCTGTCTGTGTGTGTGCCCAGCGATGGATTGGAGCCCTGTCCTGGGTGTATCTGCCCAGCGCTCGAAATGTTCTCCCCTGGATGGACATGAATAACCTGAATTCTCATTATGTTCTATAATAGTGTAATACAGGGAGGTTCTCCATGCCCATCCAGCAGAAAACACCCATCACACACCCTCACACACACACACACACACACTTTATAAAGAGGCAATTTAGAGCAGCCAATTTACCCTGAATTCATGTTTTTGGGCTGTGAAAGGAAACTTGAGAACCAGGAGAAAACCCATGGGGACGCCGGGAGAACGTGGAAATTCCACCCAGATCGGGATTCGGACCTTGATCCTAAACGATGAGAGGCGGTCTGCTAACCACTGAGCCACCATGCCACCCCTCATCTCATTATCTTCTGCTTAATCCTATAACACTGACTGCTCGTGTGTGTGTGTGTGTGGGGGGGGGGGCAGGTGAGAACGTTTCGGGCGCTTGGCAGATACACACAGGACAGGGCGCCAATCCACCACCTGACGCATTTATTCACACACACACACACACACACTGTACAGGGGCAGTTTAGATTATTTATTCATTCATTCATTATCTTACGCTTTATCCTCTATTAGGGTCGCGGTGGGGTTCCCCATGCCCACCAGGAGAGAACGTTTCGGGCTCTGGGCAGATACACCCAGGACAGGGCTCCAATCCATCGCTGGGCACACACTCACTCACACAGACACACTCTATATGGGGCAATTTGGAGAACTCAATTGACTTGATCCATGTTTTTGGACTGTGGGAGGAAACCGGAGAACCCGGAGGAAACCCACACGGACACGGGGAGAACATGGAAACTCCATCCAGATGGGGATTCGAACCGGGAATCCATAGTGCTGAGAGGAGAATGTGCTAACCACTAAGCCACCATGCCGCTTAGATTATTTAGAACCGCCAATTCAATGAAGGTTCTTATTCTGTGGGAGGAGGTCCCGGGGCAAACCCACTTGGACGCAGGCAGAACAGATCGGGATTCGAACCTGGACCACTAGAGCAGTTATACCTCTAACTCTCCATTGCTCACAAGTGGCTTTTGGGTTTCTATTTTCTATTTGCCTCCACAGAAAAAGGTTCTACTGCCATATGGACAATACTGTTTTGTGCATTGTCCCGCGACTGAGTGTTCTGTATATTGTGACATTTTGGTCGTGCTTAGAACCTTTCTACTGACATAGTGAGCTGTCATCTGATGGGAAACGCCAACCACAAATATAACGTACAATAAACATCTGACGGTCCATCTGTCAGACATCTTAGGAGTTTGTTCTTGAGAACCTTCAGAGACCACAAACCTTAAAAGAACGTACCCATTAGGGAAATGTCATATCTGTTGTTTTTTTTATGAAGTTTAGAGCAGCTGCAGGTTTAACTGCATGTTCTCTGCGGCACCCAGAACGGATTTCATATTAGTGTCTCAGTGCACACTATCAGTGTTTTACAAGCACATACAGTATCTGTTAAAAGTTTGGACACGCCCACTTTGTGCTCCACTTGTACATGTTCTCAGTTCCATCCATCCATCCATTATCTTCCGCGTTATCCTATATTAGGGTCGCGGTGGGGTCCCCCATTCCCATCAGGGGAGAACGTTTTGGGCACTGGGCAGATACACCCAGGACAGGGCGCCAATATATCGCTGGGCACACACTCACTCACACAGACACACTCTATATGGGGCAATTTGGAGAACTCAATTGACTTGATCCATGTTTTTGGACTGTGGGAGGAACCGGGGAACCCGGAGGAAACCACGCGGACACGGGGAGAACATGGAAACTCCACCCAGATGGGAATCCGAACCGGGAATCCCTAGTGCTGAGAGGAGAACGTGCTAACCACTAAACCACTGTACCCTCCTGTTCTCAGTTCCACTTGTAAAGATGGACTTTGTAGTTCTACAATTCCAGACTGTAGTCCATCTGTTAGTGTACTACAGTACATACTGTGTACGTCCCCTTTATTCTGTTCTAATGGTCAGGACCCCAATAGTAGCACCATAGAGCAGTGGTACAGAACTGACAATAAACAATCCACCACCCAAATGATACCTGTTCTGTGATGCTGCTGACCAATAGAGAACAGAGAACCAACAGTCGATTAACAACAACAAAGAACACAGATGGACTACAGTCTGTGATTATAAAAACAAAGTCCATCTATATGATGAGTGCAGAAAATAAACAATAGAGCAAGAAGGGAGTGTGTTCAAACTTTTGACTGGTACTGTATACTAGGGGTGCGAATCTCTGTGTCTGGCGAATGGATTCCGATTTTTGAGGTCACGATTCGATTCAGAAACGATTTTTTTTCAGTTGAAATGATCTTTAAATTTTGTTTAAATGATGTGATTGTATGTATGTAAACAAATAGAATATTTATTTAAAACAATACTTTCAGGTTCATTCCTGTCAAAACCTTTTGCATCATTTTATTTTTATACAAAAAATAGGATTGCACTAAATTTAAATGAGCAGTGTTAGTTTCACTGAGCTGCCTGCCTTTTTCTTACATAAAAAACATCTATCAGCAAACATTCATTCATTCATTATCTCCCACTTTATCCTCTATTAGGGTCGCGGTGGGGTTCCCCATGTCCATCCAGGGGAGAACATCACGGGTGCTGGGCAGATAGACCCAGAACGGGGTGCCAATCCATCGCTGGGCACACACTCACTCACTCAAACACTCTATATGGGGCAATTTTTTGAGAATTTAATTGAATTGATCCATGTTTTTGGACTGTGGGACGAAACCGGAGAACCCTGAGGAAACCCACGCAGACATGGGGAGAACATGGAAACTCCACCCAGATGGGGATTCGAACCGGGAATCCCTAGTGCCGAGAGGCGAACGTGCTAACCACTAAGCCACCGTGCCGCCTAACACAACCAAAGAAAGCTAATGGACTACAGTCTGTAATTGTAAAACTACAAATTCCATCTATATGATAAGTGGAGAATAAACAATAAAGCAAGAAGGGGGTGTGTTCAAACTTTTGACTGCTACTGTATGTGTTAGTACTTGGTTTGGTTAATATAGCATGTTTTCTGTATGTAGTTATTGCTACAGCTGAGCTCCGAATTATTAGATGGATGGAGTTGCTTCAAATATTCATTCATTAATTTATTATCTCCTGCTTTTATCCTCTGTTAGGGTCGTGGGGGGGTTCCCCAGGCCCATCCAGGGGAGAACATCTCGGGCGCTGGTCAGATAGACCCAGAACAGGGCGCCAATCTATCACTGGGCACACACTCACTCACACAGACACACACACATATGGGGCAATTTGGAGAACTCAATTGACTTGATCCATGTTTTTGGACTGTGGGAGGAAACCGGAGAACCCGGAGGAAACCCACGCAGACACGGGGAGAACATGGAACATCTCGGGTGCTGGGCAGATAGACCCAGGACAGGGCGCCAATCCATCGCTGGGCACACACTCACTCACTCACACAGACACACTCTGTATGGGGCAATTCTGTGAATTCAATTGACTTGATCCATGTTTTTGGACTGTGGGAGGAAACCGGAAAACCCGGAGGAAACCCACGCGGACACGGGGAGAACATGGAAACTCCACCCAGATGGGGATTCGAACCGGGAATCCCTAGTGCTGAGAGGAGAACATGCTAACCACTAAGCCACCATGCTTCAAATATCATACTAATAATTCTGATGGTTGGTTTTTAATTTAATTGAATTTTAATTCTGATGGTTGGTTTTTAATTTAATTAAATTTTAATTCTGATGGTTGGTTTTTAATTTAATTTAATTTTAATTCTGATGGTTGGTTTTTAATTCTGATGGTTGGTTTTTAATTTAATTAAATTTTAATTCTGATGGTTGGTTTCTTTTGAAACGTTGCTTGATTTAAATCCAACCTCACTGAAGCAACGCACGCCGTCAGGAGGGTGTGATGTGTTTTTAGTTTTTATTAGGATCATAATGTTCCGTTTTTGACTCAATTAGCAGAACGTAGGGGTTTCGGAGCGAGACGGCTTGTAAAAACACTCCCTGCAGATTTTTCAGGAGTTATGTAGGAATGACTTCCTGTCCTTTTGGGAGGAATTTGGCCCCTTGTTAATAGAACTGTTTTTGGTATCGGGGTCTCCTGCTGCTGGGAAACTGGAAATCTTAAAGCTTAAAGAGTTTTCATGGCATGTTGTATGTTTTTCAAAGAAGTTTTCCTCAGTGGTTTAACTAGGACTGATGATCCTGATTCATTTGATGTTGTTTTTTATTATAATTAGTACATTTAACTATTTAAATATATAAAGAACCAGTCAAAAGTTTGAACACTGTTGTCATTTCCTCCACTTATCATATAGATGGATTTTGTAGTTTTAATATTACAGACTGTAGTCCATCTGTGTTCTGTGTTGTTGTTAGTCCCCTGTTGGTTCTCTGTTGGTCAGGATCATCACAGAACAGGTATCATTTGGGTGGTGGATTGCTTATTGTCAGTTCTGCAGTGACACTGATGTGGTGAGGGGGTTTTAGTGCAGCAGTGTTCACCTCAGTGACACTGCTGGGATAGGAATAATGCACCAACCCAATAATCCCTGCTCTGTGGTGCTACTATTGGGGTTCTGACCATTAGAACAGAGTAAAGGGGTCATACACAGTCTGTACTGTAGAACACAAACAGATGGACTACAGTCTGGAATTGTAGAACTACAAAGTCCATCTTTACAGGAAACTGAGAACATGGACAATAAATAAAGTTAAAAGGGGGGTGTATCCAAACGTTTGACATTTGAGACTGGATGTATATAAATGTATTACTTTTTAAGGGCGGCATGGTGGTTTAGTGGTTAGCATGTTCTCCTCTCAGCACTAGGGATTCCCGGTTCGAATCCCCATCTGGGTGGAGTTTCCATGTTCTCCCCGTGTCCCTGTGGGTTTCCTCCGGGTTCTCCGGTTTCCTCCCACAGTCCCAAAACATGGATCAAGTCAATTGAGTTCTCGAAATTGCCCCATATAGAGTGTGTCTGTGTGAATGAGTGTGTGCCCAGTAATAGATTGGCGCCCTGTCCTGGGTGTATCTGCCCAGCGCCTGAAACATACTCCCCTGGATGGACATGGGGACCCTAATAGAGGATAAAGTGGAAGATAATGGATGGATTTATTACTTTTTATATAAAGGTTTTAATGAATTTAATTTATCTTTTGTTCCGTTACAGATTTGCTGACGAGGCGTTTATGGATTTAGATTAGCGTGTTGAATCTGTATGGAAATCCACGTAGCTGTGACGATATTAAGGCCATAGCTGGGACGAGCCCTTTCGGAAGACGCCATGTTTAACTTGATCAAGAAGGACAAGGAGAAGGACGCAGTCCGCAAGAAGGAGAAGAAAGACCGGCGGGAACGAATGTCCGCCGCTGAGCTGCGCAGTCTGGATGAGATGAGCATGAGACGCGGGTTCTTCAACCTGAATCGGAGCTCGAAGCGGGACTCGCGCAACAAGCCCGAGATCTCCAACCCCATCCCCATCAAAGTGGCCAGCAGTATGGAAATCAGTCTGAATGACATCGAGTCGGACGGCCTCAGCAACCGCAGCAGCATGGTCCTCGACTCCGAGCAGCTCAGCGCCGCCAGTTCCAGCGATGACCTGAAGGGCGACTGCAGCGGTTCCGTGCGGGAGCGAGCCGCCAGGTTCGGGACCCTGGCGTCCCATAGCTCGCAGATGAGCCAGATCATGAAGCGCTTCTCCTTCTCCCAGAGGAGCAAAGAGGAAAGCCTGTCCGACTGTTCCACCCCGTCGGGTCAGAATTCGGCCACGCCCTCGCCCCAGGTGGAGGTGAAGCTGCTGGATCTGCAGAGGAAACAAAGCCTCCAGCAGCAGATGACCAATGGGAAGAAAGTCCACGTCCCCGAGGTGGTGGAGAAAACCTTCCCGGCCAATCTCTGCCTTCCCGCCGTGGTCCCTCCGCCCAAACCCGAGATCCGCGAGCTGGAGCTGCTGCGCCGTAACACGGGCGACTTTGGCTTCTCCCTCCGCCGCACCACCATGCTGGACCGGGCAGCCGACGGCAGCGTGTACCGGCGCGTGGTGCACTTCGCCGAGCCCGGCGCCGGAACCAAAGACCTGGCCCTGGGGCTGGTGCCCGGCGATCGGCTGGTGGAGATCAACGGACGCAACGTGGAGAGCAAGAGCAGGGACGAGATCGTGGAGATGATCAGGCAGTCGGGCGAGTCCGTGCGGCTGAAGGTTCAACCCATCCTGGAGCTGAGCGAGCTGAGCCGCTGCTGGCTCAGGAACACGGACGGTCCGCGGCGCGACGCCTTAGATGTAAGTGCTTTATTCTCTTCACCTGAGTGTCCACTGTAGGGGTGAGCTGCAATATTCGCTGATTCGACGATTCCATTCGGAGAACCGTAGTCGACTATGAACCTCATAGTCGAATGTACCATTTTGACCACATGGGGGCGCCCATGGCTGCTGCTAAGCATTAGTTTTTACATGAAATGTCTTTGTTTTCGTTATATATATAGCCTTTTGTCAAATAAAATCATCCTAATTTCTAGTAAAAAAACAAACAAAAAAAAGGTTTTCTTTTGTTAGAAAAACAAGTAAAATATATAAAAAAATGTTTTTTTTTTTTTTTCTTAAACTATGCTTATAGTTTAACTGATTCAACTATCAGTCGACTATAGGGAAAATCTGACGAATCAGATTCGACTACGAAAATCTGTAGTTGAATACAGCCCTAGTCCACTGCTCTCGTGCTGGGTATACAGAATACCCACGGTGTTCTGAAGGTGCTTCATGTGGTGTGTCCAAAATACGGTCTGCCCATATCACAGCTGTTCTGAAAGAACTTCACTGGTTGCCGGTCTCTTACCCTAAGATTGCTTACCTTTAAAGTAGTGCATGGACTTGCCCCGTCCTACCTCGGGAATTTATTCCTTTATATGTCCCCTCTCGCACTTTTGGGTCTACTAGCACTGGACTTCTGACAGTCCCTCGTTTTAAATGCAGGTCGTGGGTGGCAGATCGTTCGGTGTCGCTGCTCTAACCCAAACTCTTTGTGACGGTTCTGATTTGTTTTCATTTCAGTTTTCTTACAGTATTGATATTGTATATGATTGTAAAGCGCACTTGGGTTCTTGAAAGGCGCTGTATAAATTATTATTATTATTAGAGTATAAATCTAGGGTGGCACGGTGGCTTAGTGGTTAGCACGTTCTCCTCTCAGCACTAGGGATTCCCGGTTCGAATCCCCAATCTGGGTGGAGTTTCCATGTTCTCCCCGTGTCCACGTGGGTTTCCTCCGGGTTCTCCGGTTTCCTCCCACAGTCCAAAAACATGGATCAAGTCAATTGAGTTCTCCAAATTGCCCCCTATATAGTGTGTTTGTGTGAGTGTGTGTGCCCGGCGATAGATTAGCGTCCTGTCCTGGGTCTATCTGCCCAGCGCTCGAGACGTTCTCCCCTGGATGGGCATGGGGAACCCCCCCACGACCCTAATAAAGGATAAAGCGGAAGATAATGAATGAATGAATTATAGTATAAATAAGGGGCAGCACGGTGGCTTAGTGGTTAGCATGTTCTCCTCTCAGCGCTAGGGATTCCCGGTTCGAATCCCCATCTGGGTGGAGTTTCCATGTTCTCCCCAGTGTCCGCATGGGTTTCCTCCGGGTTCTCCGGTTTCCTCCCACAGTCCAAAAACATGGATCAAGTCAATTGAGTTCTCCAATTGAGTTCGTCCTGTCCTGGGTGTATCTGCCCGGTGCCCGAGACGTTCTCCCCTGGATGGGAGAACCCCCCCCCGCGACCCTAGTGGAGGATAAAGCGGAAGATAATGGATGGATATAAAATGCACGACATGCTGCATGAGGTATCTGTGTTTAAAATATCATACCATGTCATTCCTGCAGCGTTGCACCTCGTCATGTCAGGTTTAAAGCTTGCGGCCTTATTGTTTATTAAAAAAAATATCAGCATTTCTCGGATTTTGGCGTCAGTGATAAACTCTTTATAATAATTGAGTGGATTTTCACAGAATTCTGGGATTTTTCCATTAAGGATGGATTACCTGATGGAATTAATAAAAATACAAATACATTAATTAATAAAAATACAAATACGTTAATTAATAAAAATACAAATACGTTAATTAATAAAAATACAAATACGTTAATTAATAAAAATACAAATACGTTAATAAAAATACAAATACGTTAATTAATAAAAATACAAATACGTTAATTAATAAAAATACAAATACATTAATTAATAAAAATACAAATACGTTAATTAATAAAAATACGAATACGTTAATTAATAAAAATACAAATACATTAATTAATAAAAATACAAATACGTTAATTAATAAAAATACAAATACGTTAATTAATAAAAATACAAATACGTTATGCTCCACTTATTGACCTGTAAAGATGAACCACTAAGCCACCGTGCTGCCCCGTGCATTTAATAAACCAGAAGAACTTTGCTCAAACTTGCAGTTGTATTTCATAAAGATATTCTATAATTCATAATTCTATAATTCATAATGTGTTTTTGTGGCAGCCGGACTACAGCGGGCCGACGCGGACGCTCTGTCAGAACGCCGTCTCTCCCCCTCATCCTGATTTAGTGACAATAAATATGATGTATGTTGCAGTGAGAGCAAAACTGTCCATCCGTCGTGTGTATGATTAATAGGAACTTGAGCGCTTCTGTCAGACTAATGATGCTGTATGGGAACAGCCAGGCTCGTAATGGAACTCCGACTCGGCGAGGTGTTGGGCGACGGTTATATAGCATAGCCGGTTCTATGTATAGTGCGTTTGCTCGGATTGCTTCGTGAATGGGTGATGCATGTGCTGTTGAGTGACACAGAATGCTCGTGGGTTCGCAGTGTACAGAATGTGACTAAATCATCAGGGACAAACCGTAACGCAGAATGTGCTTTCCTTGCAAATCAGTGGAAGCCGAGCACCGCCGCTTGTGTCATACCAGAAGAGTTCCATTGTTCTATTTTCAGTTTTACAAACGGAACGTAGCGGCACGGTGGCTTTGTGGGTAGCCGTTCGCCTGTCAACGCTGGGGATCCAGGTTCTGGGTGGAGTTTCCATGTTCTCCCCGTGTCTATGTGGGCTTCCTCCGGGTGCTCCGGTTTCCTTCCACTGTCCAAAAACATGGATTCAAGGTGAATTGGCTGCTCTGAGTTCATCTCCTCTCATTATCTGAGTTTACTAGGGTCATTGGGGGGTTCATCTCCTCTCATTATCTTCTGAGTTATTAGGGTCATGGGGGGGTTCCTCCATGCCCATCCAGGGAAGAACGTTTTGGGCGCTGGGCAGATACACCCAGGACAGGGCGCCAATCTATTGATGGACACACACTCACTCACACAGACACACTCTATATGGGGGAATTTAGAGCATTTAGTTTTTGAGCATGTTTTTTGGACTGTGGGAGGAAACCGGAGAACCCGGAGGAAACCCACGTGGACAACATGGAAACTCCACTCAGATGGGGATTCGAACCTGTAATTATGATTAAAATAAAGGCACCTCCAGTGCTGTTGATTTAGTTTTGTGTGCATTTATTCAACATTGAAAATGAGTTGCTCTTTAGAGATGTTCATCAGAAGATGGAGGTTCGAATCCTGGATCCAGGACCTTGTCAGTGTGGAGCTCTGCTCAGTCCCACGTTGTTCCTCCGGGTGGAGAGAGGTTCGTCTGAACTCGATCATATTGGGTCCTCACTCGGGCTGCAACTAACGATTATTTTGATGAATCGGATAAATAATTTTTTTCCCATGTCTTTACATTTACATTTAATCATTTAGCAGACGCTTTTATCCAAAGATGGATGTTTTTCAGTAAAATTATTCTATAGTATGGTATTTTATTTATATATATATATATATATATATATATATATATATATATATATATATATATATATATATATAGTAATTTTATTAAAAATGTTTAAGTTAACATTTCCTGTAATGAATGAAAAGCACAATGAAAGAAATAATGTATCATCTAAACATCCCTCACTTAACAACAAAAGTCAATTCCAAATAACACATGATACTCAGTTGCCCTCAGTAATGAACCAAATATTGTCTGTTCTGTAGCCTATTGGAAAAAAGAAATTAAGAAATGAACTAATTAACAATCAGCTATGGAAAAAAAATAACGAACAAATTAGCTTGGGGGGGGGGGGGGGTGCGCCACGCCGCGCTCAGTGTCCCTGTACAGGGACATTTAAAGCCGCGTACTTTTACGCCGTGCGCGTCAATCCCGCGTGCTGCTATTGCTTCGCTAAAAACCAGGACATTTCCTCACTTTAAAAAATAAACCGGGACGCCCGGGACAGGACGTGACATACAGACATATTTGTATAACGGACGTTCAGACACGTTCTCTATCGCTGTTATTATCCAGTTAACAACCAAATACAGCATGAAGCTGCTCTGCCGGTCTGATAGTGTTACGTTAATTTACTTCAAAACTAAAGAAGCTCGGGATGTTGTAGTGATTGATCTGCTGTTCAGCTTCATCCTCATCAGTGTTGTGTTTCAGGTGGTGTATCATCACTGTGCTGCTGCGCATGTTCGCAGAGCTGCATGTTCCACGTTCTTTATTTTCAGCGTTGGCTGCGTTTCATTTGTACATTTATCAACTTGTTTTGCAGACTCTGTCTCGTTCTGTTTAACCCGCTATTATTTTCCAGCGTTATTGAAGCGCTACAGGTGACGTAAGAGGTTACGACATCGCGAGTAACGCGGAAATCGCACGACCCTACGAATCGATAATGGAAATTCATTATCGATACTTTGGATAATCGATTTTTATCGATTTTATCGATTCGTTGTTGCAGCCCTAGTCCTCACACAGTGCGTTTCTTGGAAAATGCTTGGCACGTCCACATGAGTACGAACACTTTTGGGACACACAAACAGGAAGGAGAGTGCAGTTCTGGGGTGTGGTGACTGGTGGTGGTGATGGGGGGGGGGGGTACCTGAATGGTACACGTCTACTGTGTATTGGTTTTACTGCATTCCACTTCAGCTCTGTTCTGAACTCGAGGGACTGTTTTAATGACTTTTACATGATTTGGAGGTAATGAGGGTCTTTACCTGTGCTGACCTCAACATTCCTCAGCATTCAGCGAGAACGTGTTGGAAAGTCCAAGGCTTGGAAATGATTGTGGGGCGAGTTTTTACTGGTATATATTTACTATATTTAGAAGCTTGGAGCTCTTTAACTTCAGAAATGATGGCTTTTGGCAGGATGCAGGCTTTAGAAAGCCCTCCTCCATAGCTCTCAGGAATGCCTCAGAAGCGTAGGGGGCGAGCAACGGGCCATAGGTTCCTCTCTCTCCCCATTACCTCAGAAAGAGCCGCCAAGCGGCACAGGATGTCCACACTATTCTTCCACAAATCCACGAATGTCACCAGGATGTCCTGTAAGTAACTTCAGGAAGCCAAGACTACAGACACTTTATGTCTAACCTAAACAAACTATGAATATGTCCTTTTTTTTTAGTCCTCCGTCTGGTCAGTGAGTCTGTTTATCTGCAGTTTGTCCAGCCTCTCTGTTCAACAATAACGGCTCATAGAGCAGAAATTATTATTATTATTATTATTATTATTATTATTTCAGTAATGATTTCAGTTGAAATGAGGGGCGGCGCGGTGGCTTAGCACGTCCACCTCTCAGTGCAGGGGATCCAGGTTTGAATCCCGATCTGGGTGGAGTTTGCATGTTCTCCCCTTGTCCATGTGGGTTTTCTCCAGTTTTCTCCCTGGATTCAAGGTGAACTGAATGTTCTGATTTACCCCTATATTGTGTGTGTGTATGTCTGGGTGTGTGTGTATGTCTGGGTGTCTGTCTGTCTGTCTGTCTGGGGGTCTGTCTGTCTGTCTGGGTGAGTGTCTGGGTGTCTCTGTCAGTCTGTGTGTCTGGGGGTGTCTGTCTGTCTGGGGGTCTGTGTGTGTATGTCTGGGTGTGTGTATCTGTCTGGGTGTCTGTCTGTCTGGGTGTGTGTCTGGGTGTCTCTGTCAGTCTGTGTGTGTGTCTGTCAGTCTGTCTGTCTGGGGGTCTGTGTGTGTCTGTCTGTCTGGGTGTCGCTGTCAGTGTGTGTGTGTGTGTTCATGCCCAGCGTGATTGGTGCCCTGTCCTGATTTTAATTAATGACTTTAATGTTCCAAAATACTTAAAGAATACAGACATAACGAAGCATTTAATTGGTTAAATACATAGTTAAGAGTTTGGATGGTGTCGTGTGTGTGTGTGTGTGTGTGTGTGTGTGTGTGAATGGTTACTTGCGTTACATTGCACCATTTTGCAGATTCTTTTTCTACAACTATGCCAACAGTGGACTTGGGATTTGAACCCACAACCTCTGTAGTGCTAACCTCACTAATAAATATAACCACTGAGTATCCACAACCTCTTCCTATTGTCTTAGATCCACCACAGACCTCCATTTATCATCCAGTTCATTATTGCTGTCTTTAAAATAAGACTCCATCATTACTCCTTCACTACTACAATCATATAACATCTATTACATACATATAACATCTATTACATACATATGACATCTATTACATACATATGACATCTATTACATACATATGACATCTATTACATACATATGACATCTATTACATACATATGACATCTATTACATACATATGACATCTATTACATACATATGACATCTATTACATACATATGACATCTATTACATACATATAACATCTATTACATACATATGACATCTATTACATACATATAACATCTATTACATACATATGACATCTACTACATACTCATAATCAATGGAGGGGCATCTAACAATCAAAGGCATTGTATTCTACATTAAAACCCTGATTTGTAGAAATATGCTGGGTATTTGTGACGCCATTTTTCATAAAGAATCCCAACAAACCTCTAACCCATGGCTACATCAATCATAAAACATGACCATTTAAGGGCGTATGAAAAAAGTCTGACCACTTATGGCCATAAGAGCCGGAACATGAGGCCAGTGCTACTTCAGCAATAAAATTCACTGCAATCAAAATGACAGGCGTTTATATTTCTACATCATCTTCATCCTGATAACCACCGTGCCACCGTCTGTAATTGTAAAACTACAAAGTCCATCTATATGGTAAGTGGAGGAAAACGATAATGGACACTTATTTTCTTCAGGGAGGTGTTGAGTCGTTCTCTATGGGTAGATGTATTCTGGTGTTTTGGACTACATTTACATTTAGTCATTTAGCAGACGCTTTTATCCAAAGCGACTTACAAATGAGAACGTTACAAGTCAGAAGCCATGGAGAAAACCAACTATACTGTAAATTCATCAAACCTGATTGTTATTCAATGCTTTTTAAATTTTTTTTTTTTACAACAGGTATTTGTTAAAGAGATGCGTCTTAAGTAGTTTCTTAAAACTGTTTAGTGATTCTGCCTTACGGACAGAGTTGGGAAGATGGTTCCACCATTTTGCAGTGGTGAACGCCACGGAGTGAGAATTAGCTCCTCGGTGAGGTGGAACCACCAGGCGGCGATCATCACTGGAGCGAAGCGAACGAGACGGAGTGTATTTTGAAAAGATAGAGTGAAGGTAAGAGGGGGAAGATCCAGAGATGGTTCTGTAGGTCAGAGTCAGTGACTTGTACTGAATGCAGCAGCTACAGGGAGCCAATGGAGAGAACTGAGTAATGGAGTGACATGAGTTCTTGGGCTGGTTAAACACGAGTTGGGCTGCAGAGTTCTGAATTAGTTGAAGAGGTCTGATGGTGGCAAGCAACACATTACAATAATCAAGCTGGGATAGGACTAGGGCTTGAACAAGCAGTTGGGTAGCATGTTCAGTCAAGAAGGGTCTGATCTTCCTTATTTTGTAAAGAAGGAATCTACAAGAACGAACGGTTTTGATCACATGATCAGAGAGTTTAAGGTGGGAGTCTATTGTGAAACAAAGGTTCCGGACCGAATCGGTTGGGGAGATTGTGGAGCCGTCCATTTGGAAGGTCAGGTTGTGATGGATTGAGGGATTAGCTGGGATAATGAGAAGCTCCGTTTTTCCTAAGTTTAATTATTCTGGTGTTTTGGAGTACATTATCATACTGAATTAGAACCAATACTAAGAATTGAAACAACACTAGGTTTTCTGATTCACACTACGTAGTGTGCTTCATCTGTAACAGCTGCTCTATGTGAACGCAGCCCATGCAGACTTAAAGACTAGTCCACAAAACAGATTTGACAGTTTAAGGTGAAGAATTCGGTTCCAGATACCGTTTGGCTCTTTGTTGTGCTTTCAGAACTTGGCTGCAGGACAGAGGACGACTTTGTCTTCCTCATACATCTTGAATGTTTATGGGTGATGGTTTAAAGGAGCTTGATAATGAACTAGTGCTTTCCCACATGATTTGAATTATGATTGAAATGAGGATTACATCACGACTCCCATGACCCGAAGCCGTATCGGTGGCTGGAAAAGTAATTAGAGAGAGTGTTCTGTAAGCCAGGTCCAGATCTGTGTGTGGCTGTGATCTGACTTAACTGCCGTCATGATGGACAACATGTCATTGCTTTGCCTGCTTCCCCGTGAGCATGGCTTGCACCGACTACAGAGGGGTTTTCCACAGCTGTCTACCAGATGCCGTCATCCACTTGGCGGACACATACACTCTCACACTTCCCGTCCTTAGCGTGCAGGTATCTGACGGGACCGTTCACTCGCGGCTCGGTAAATCGACCTCCTCTTTGCTGATCTCTCGTGTGGCATGTGAAGATGTCTCTGGAGTTACAGCTCATTTTTAAAGGTTGACAAAAATCCCTTTGCACGGTGAGCTTAATGCGCAGAGTGTTTTGTTGGATTCAGAAAAGCCAGTGGAAATGTTGATTGGAAGTGTCCTGCAGAGCTGACGCAGCTGTGTTGGCACAGCTTTTTCAGATCTATGTGCGTACATAAGCAATGAGTTGGGGTGCAGACACCGCAGAGTGGAGGTGTTACAATTTCAGGTGGATAGAAAGAAGAAGTCTTGGAAGTGTGCGAGTGCACGTGAGTAGAGTAGAGCACGCGAGAGGGAGCGGTAGCTCAGTGGTTAGGGTGTTGGGCTATCATTCTGAAGGTTGGGGGTTCAAATCCCAGATCCGCTGAAGTTACCAATGTGGGTTCTTGAGCAAGACCCTTAACCCTCATTGCTCTAGGGATGTTGTGATGAACCCTGTGCTCACCTTGTAAGTCGCTTTGGATAAAAGCGTCCAATAAATGACCAAATGGAAATGAGTAAGTATGTGATTGCATGTGTTTACTTATATATATATATATATATATATATATATATATATATATATATATATATATATATATATATATATATATATATATATATATATATATATATATATATATATATATATATATATAAAATAAAAAAATATAGTATATACACACACACACAACACACACACACACACACATATATATATATATATATATATATATATATATATATATATATATATATATATATATATATATATATATATATATATATATATATATATATGCATAAGCCCATCCAGAGGAGAACGTTTTGGGCGCTGGGCAGATACACCCAGGACAGGGTGCCAATCTATCGCTGGGCACACACACACACTCACTCACTCACACAGACACGCACACTTTATATGGGGCAATTTGAAGAACTAAATTTACCTTGATCCATGTTTTTGGACTGTGGGAGGAAACCGGAGAACCCGGCGGAAACCCACGTGGACACTGGGAGAACATGGAAACTCCAACTCCACCCAGATGGGGATTCGAACCGGGAATCCCTAGCGCTGAGAGGAGAACATGCTAAACACTAAGCCACCGTGCTGCCACACACACACACACACACACACACACACACACACACACACACACACATACATGTATGTGTGTGCATATATATATATATATATATATATATATATATATATATATATACTGTATATATATATATATATATATATATATATATATATTTATATATATATATATATATATATTTATATATATATATATATATATATATATATATATATATAAATATAAACCGTTTGTGTAAAGTCCCAACATTGTTCCTTTGTTCCTCTTAGATGTGTAGAGTTATAGATACCTGTTTGCAGTTATATACATGTTATTCTGCTGTTGCTTTTGGAAAGTGTGTTATTTGTTCTCGTGACTGATCTTACCGCAGGAAGCACGTCTGATTTCATTAGCTTCATTTTTATTAAAATCTATTCTGATTTCTGAGTTCAAACCTCCTTTTTCCCTCCAGCGCTGCAACATTTTTCCTCTCTTTCTGTGTCACACCTTCTGTTGCCCTGTGTCTGTGTCGCCCTGTCTGTGTTGCACCTTCTGTCGCCCTGTCTCTGTGTCGCCCTGTCTCTGTGTCGCACCTTCTGTCGCCCTGTCTCTGTGCCGCCCTGTCTCTGTGCCGCCCTGTCTCTGTGTCCTCCCCGTCTGACACTCTGTCTGTATCGCCCTGTCTAATGCCCTGTCTCTGGGTCGCCCTGTCTCTGGGCGCCCTGTCTGATGCCCTGTCTCTGTGTCGCCCTGTCTGATGCTCTGCCCATGTTGCCCTTACTCTGTGTCACCCTGTCTGTGTGTTGCTCCATCTGTTGCCCTGTCTCTGTGTCGCCCTGTCTCTGTGTCGCCCTGTCTCTGTGTTGCTCCATCTGTCGCCCTATCTCTGCATCACCCTGTCTGATGCTCCGTCTCTGGGTCGCCCTGTCTGATGTCCTGTCTCTGTGTCGCCCTGTCTGATGCTCTGTCCGTGTTGCCCTGTCTCTGTGTCACCCTGTCTGTGTTGCTCTATCTGTCGCCCTGTCTCTGTGTTGCTCCATCTGTCGCCCTATCTCTGTATCACCCTGTCTGATGCCCTGTCTCTGTGTCGCCCTGTCTGATGCTCTGTCCATGTTGCCCTGTCTCTGTGTCACCCTGTCTGTGTTGCTCTATCTGTCGCCCTGTCTCTGTGTTGCTCCATCTGTCGCCCTATCTCTGTATCACCCTGTCTGATGCCCTGTCTCTGTGTCACCCTGTCTGTGTTGCCCCATCTGTCGCCCTGTCTCTGTGTTGCTCCATCTGTCGCCCTATCTTTGTATCACCCTGTTTGATGCTCTGTCTCTGTGTCTCTGTGTCGCCCTGTCTCTGTGTCGCCCTGTTTCTGTGTTGCTCCATCTGTCGCCCTATCTCTGTATCACCCTGTCTGATGCTCTGTCCATGTTGCCCTGTTTCTGTGTTGCCCTGTCTCTGTGTTGCTCCATCTGTCTCTGTGTCACCCTGTCTGATGCTCTGTCTCTGTATCACCCTGTCTGATGCTCTGTCTCTGTGTCGCCCTGTCTCTGTGTTGCTCCATCTGTCGCCCTATCTGTGTATCGCCCTGTCTGATGCTCTGTCCATGTTGCCCTGTCTCTGTGTCGCACTGTCTCTGTGTTGCTCCATCTGTCTCTGTGTCACCCTGTCTGATGCTCTGTATGTCGCCCTGTCTCTGTGTTCTCCATTCAGTAACGATTTTATAAAATGCAGTTTGCAGATTTAGACATAAATAACTAACCTTCTCGAGCTGCCACTTCTCTAAGTTTCACAGACAGCGTGATGAGCGTATTGTTTATATAATGTGTCTGTCGTTCGATGTTCACTTACTAAAAATCCTTAGGTTTGGCCATATTAGTGCTATTTCAAGGACACGCCCCGCGGGCGACACATGGTCCATGTGGGTGAACAGGTGCCTGTGGGCACAGTGGTGGCTGACTCTGCTATAGAACATTTCGTTGCTCATCAGACTCCGGTCTGAAACGCTATCATAGAAGGTAATAACAGCACATATTCCACACTTTCCTGGTTTGAACATTGATTTCTATTCGTTCGTCCCCGTTCCTCCTGCTCTGGACATGTGGCAGCTTGTGGAGCGTCGTCGTCTGTGTGCTGCAAGCACAGCATAGCAATCGATTGTGTTATATAAGTGTTACCACAGTAACTGTGCACTGCATTTCATCCACAAAACTAATTCACTTATCATATGGGAACAGAACAGCGAGTATAATGATGTGATTATAATGCCATTTTCAGAACACAGCTGTGCATTATTGGAAGCATAATAACCTTATTAAAACACCATAACGCAACAATGTCACTGTTGTGGAAATGAAACGGGGTGGGGGAGTTAGTGACCGACTGGTTCAGAGTGACGGGGTTTACCGAGTGGCGTCACGTCCTTTATTTATTTTTTCTTTTTTTCTTTTTATTTATTAATTTTTTTTAAATAAGTGTCCTTATTTAGTTTATTTTCAGATTTTCAGTTAATGCGTTAAGGTATGAGAGGGTGTGCATTATGGGAGAACACGACGTAACGAACAACCTCAAGTGCCTTATTGCTTTAATAAATTCATTCATTCATTCATTATCTTCCGCTTTATCCTCTATTAGGGTCGCGGTGGGGTTCCCCATTCACATCCAGGGGAGAACGTCTCGGGCGCTGGGCAGATAGACCCAGGACAGGGCGCCAATCCATCGCTGGGCACACACTCACTCACACAGACACACTCTATATGGGGCAATTTGCAGAATTCAATTGACTTGATCCATGTTTTTGGACTGTGGGAGGAAACCGGAGAACCCGGAGGAAACCCACGCGGACATGGGGAGAACATGGAAACTCCACCCAGATGGGGATTGGAACCGGGAATCCCTAGTGCTGAGAGGAGAACGTGCTAACCACTAAGCCACCGTGCCGCCCTATTTATTTATTTATTTATTTATTATTTTTTGTAAGTGTCCTTATTTAGTTGATTTTCAGATTTTTCAGTGTGTTATTAATGCGTTAAGGTTAATAATATAATATAACTTTAATATAACTGTTATAAAAACATAAAAATAAAAGACCAGGTTAAATTCATGAACGTGTTAATTTAAAACAAAATTATTAATATCTGGTCTTCTGCAATGGAATCTAGTCAGGTTTTTAAAAGTAAACATTGTTTAACAAGGCGGCATGGTGGCTTAGTGGTTAGCATGTTCTCCTCTCAGTGCTAGGGATTCCCGGTTCGAATCCCCATCTGGGTGGAGTTTCCATGTTCTCCTCTGGGTTTCCTCCGGGTTCTTCGGTTTCCTCCCACAGTCCAAAAACATGGATCAAGTCAATTGAATTCTCAAAATTGCCCCATATAGAGTGTGTCTGTGTGAGTGAGTGTGTGTCCAGCAATGGATTGGCGCCCTGTCCTGGGTGTATCTGCCCAGCACCTGAGACCAACGCACACACTCACTCACACATACACACTCTATATGGGGCAATTTTTTTGAGAATTCAATTGACTTGATCCATGTTTTTGGACTGTGGGAGGAAACCGGAGAACCCGGAGGAAACCCACGCGGACACGGGGAGAACATGGAAACTCCACCCAGATGGGGATTAGAACCGGGAATCCCTAACGCTGAGAGGAGAACGTGCTAACCACTAAGCCACCGTGCCGCCCACGGAGAGAACCTGATTTTAGTTAAACACACAGTACACAAACAAATGTAAAATAATCACTGTCCCCAAACAGAACATCCATCCATCCATTATCTTCCGCTTTATCCTCTATAAGGGTCACGGGTAGGGGTTCCCCATGCCCATCCAGGGGAGAACACTTCAGGCGCTGGGCAGATACACCCAGGACAGGGCGCCAATCTATCACTGGGAACACTCTCTCACACATACACACTCTATATGGGGCAATTTGGAGAATTCAATTGACCTTGATCCATGTTTTTGGACTGTGGGAGGAACCCGGAGAACCTGGAGGAAACCCACATGGACACGGGGAGAACATGGAAACTCCACCCAGATGGGGATTCGAATCGGAAATCCCTAGTGCTGAGAGGAGAACATGAACATGAACTTGAAATACGACGTGTCACATATATAGCCATGATCGTGCTGATGTGGCATAAAAATCCCAAATCCCTGTCTTAATGATGGTTCAGGCTTTTTTAATCAAGCAAACTAGTTTAGTTAGTGTGCTTCAGCGGGCCTCGAGGGCTCAGTGACGAGTGGAGAAGCATTTCCTCCCTGAACTTTCATTCTGGTATTTGTGGAATTTGCTTTGGAACAAACATGACACTTCCTGACTGACTGGGGTCTTTGGAGGAAGCTGCACAGAGGTGGAGTTCTAGGAATAGAACTGGACAGAGGGGTTTGAAACTGCACTGGGAGAGGATGTGAGACGAGCCGGTTCATTAATAATAGACGTTTGTGTTTGGTACCTAATCTACAGATCGGAAATGTATTGATCTTTATATTATAAAGTTATGTAATTGGTCAAAAAGCTCGGTATAAGTGATCTATTGGGCCTACTGTACTTACACTGTACTTACACTGTACTTACACATGCCTGGAGTTCTGGGCAGCCCTGTATACGGTGCCCAGGGAGCAATTGGGGTCAAGTGTCTTGCCCAAGGGACACATCGTGTCCCCCCCCCCCCCTCCCCCAAACAGACAATATCTCATGGCTGTTGTATTTTATATTATTATATATTTATATATATTATATATTATATTTATATATTTACATTTTTATTACACACTTCTATATTAATATTTCTATTTATCGTTATTATTATTATTATTATCCATTCGTTATCTTCCGCTTTATCCTCTATTAGGGTCGCGGGGGGGCGGGGGGGGGTTCCCATGTCCATCCAGGGGAGAACGTTTCGGGCACAAATCCATCGCTGGGCACACACTCACACAGACACACTCTATATGGGGCAATTTGGAGAACTCAATTGACTTGATCCATGTTTTCGCACTGTGGGAGGAAACCGGAGAACCCGGAGCAAACCCACGCGGACACGGGGAGAACATGGAAACTCCACCCAGATTGGGATTCGAACCGGGAATCCCTAGTGCTGAGAGGAGAACATGCTAACCACTAAGTCATCGTGCCGCCCCACTGCTATATTAAAATTTCAATTTGTTGTTATTATTATTATTTTTATCATTCATTCATTATCTTCCGCTTTATCCTCTATTAGGGTCGCGGGGGGGTTCTCCCCATGCCCATCCAGGGGAGAACGTTTCGGGCGCTGGGCAGACACACCCAGGACAGGACACCAATCTATCACTGGACACACACTCACACACATGAACATATTCTTTATGGGGCAATTTGGAGAACTCAATTGACTTGATCCATTTTTTTGGACTGTGGGAGGAAACCGGAGAACCCAGAGAAACACGGGGAGAACCACTAACCACTAAGCCACTGGTGCAGCCTTATTATTTTTTTATTTTATTATTTGTTGTAACGTAATATTTAAATGAATTTTTTAATTCTACCACCCGGGCGGCATGGTGGCTTAGTGGTTGGCATGTTCTCCTCTCAGCTCTAGGGATTCCCGGTTCGAATCCCCATCTGGGTGGAGTTTCCATGTTCTCCCCGTGTCTGCGTGGGTTTCCTCCGGGTTCTCTGGTTTCCTCCCACAGTCCAAAAACATGGATCAAGTCAGTTGAGTTCTCCAAATTTGCCCATATAGAGTGTGTTTGTGTGAGTGAGTGTGTGCCCAGCGATAGATTGGTGCCCTGTCCTGGGTGTATCTGCCCAGCGCCCGAGATGTTCTCCCCTGGATGGGCATGGGGAACCCCTGCGACCCTAATAGAGGATAAAGTGGAAGATAATGAATGAATGAAATCTACCACTCAGGCTAAAGGTCTATGTTACATCAGTCATTGTATTTGGTGCCACCGGGAACCAAACCAGGGAGCTTCAGGTTACAAGGCTGGTTCCTTCTCCACAAGCCTACAACTTTTATAGATCTTATTAAAATGATTGTAATTCGGGCCACTTTACTGATCCCATCACTAGTTGTCCTATTTCTGTTGGTGATCTTTTTTAATCTTATCTTTAAATTCGATCAGTGGAGCCTCATTACTCAGGAATTTACTCCAATGAGAAGCCTGAGGTGAGTAATGACCACGGATCTGTTAGTGGTATGGCATTTCCTGTCGGGATGCTGCTTTCATCATTACCAAAGATCTACGTCCTATGATGGTCTACTGCATCAGACCCACCCCACCCAACCCATGTCATGTCTTGGTTCATTGTTGATGTTTTAGATCCGCTTTCTTTCAAATGCTCAAACGGAGATGGACCGAGCTCTTCCTGAGACGAAGGCTCTGGATGCATCAGTAGGCAACAATAAATGCTGTGGTTAAGTCACTGTGGTCGACCATCTCTTTCTGGGGTAAAGAAAAGCTCACTGTTGGCCACACGGGAGGAATGTTCCTGCAGCTTACTCCACCCCCTCATATCCCACAGCTCCTGGCTCGGGTTGATTCTGGTTTGATCGTAGGCCGAATTCGGTACAAAGAACGGTGTTATTCTGGCCCTAAGTGTGTTTTATTTTACGACATGAGACGTGCCGTGGAATAAGTTATTTGCACTGAGATCATAATGAGCCTGAACTGAGTCGGGGGCAAATAATACCTGCTCTGTGGTGATACTATTGTTAGTCTCCTGTTGGTTCTCTGTTCTCTGTTGGTCAGGAGCATCACAGAACAGGTATCATTTGGGTGGTGGATTGTTTATTGTCAGTTCTGCAGTGACACTGATGTGGTGAGGGGGTGTTAGTGCAGCAGTGCTGCTGGAGTTTTATTTAAACACCTCAGTGACACTGCTGGGATAGGAATAATGCACCAACCCAATAATCCCTGCTCTGTGGTGCTACTATTGGGGTTCTGACCATTAGAACAGAGTAAAGGGGACGTACACAGTATGTACTGTAGAACACAAACAGATGGACTACAGTCTGGAATTGTAGAACTACAAAGTCCATCTTTACAGGAGCCTGTAGAGTATTTGGAGTCTGGACGTGTCCTTGTCTGTTCTCATTCGGTTTTCCAAATTGTTGAACCAACATTGAATTTAATTTAAATTAACAAGATCAGATTTGTCTTCAAAACAGCCACACATGTTGAGAAACTCTCTTTACTGTCCACTATAAAAAAAAAATAAATAAAAAAAGATTCTGATGTTAATATATTAGTTTCTCATGTAATAGAGTGCGGTGGCTTAGTGGTTAGGGTGTTGGGTTATCAATCTGAAGGTTGGGGGTTCCAATCCCAGGTCCACTTAAGCTTCCGTACATCCATTATCTTCTGCTTTATCCTCTATTAGGGTCGCGGGGGGGTGCCCCATGCCCCATGCCCATCCAAGGGAGAACGTTTCGGACGCTGGGCAGGCCAAACTATTACTGGGCACACACTCACTCACACAAACACACTCTATATGGGGCAATTTGTTGAATTCAATTGACATTGATCCATGTTTTTGCACTGTGGGTGGAAACCGGAGAACCCGGAGGAAACCAGCACGTTCTCTTCTCAGCACCAGGGATTCCCGGTTCGAATCCCAATCTGGGTGAAGTTTCCATGTTCTCCCTGTGTCTGCGTGGGTTTCCTCCGGGTTCTCCGGTTTCCTCCCACAGATCCACAACAATGCATCAAGTCAATTGAGTTCTCCAAATTACCCCATATAGAGTGTGTTTGTGAGTGAGTGTGTGCCCAGCGATAAATTGGAGTTCTCCAAATTGCCCCATATAGAGTGTCTGTGTGAGTGATTGTGTGCCCAGCGATAGATTGGCGCCCTGTCCTGGGTGTATCTGCCCAGCGCCCGAAACGTTCTCCCCTGGATGCACATGGGGAACCCCCCCCCCCCCCCCCCCGCGACTCTAATAGAGGATAAAGCGGAAGATAATGGATGGATGGAAATTCCAGATTGCAACAAAGCCTTTGTTCCTGTGTTAAAGGCTTTTTCAGCCTTACAGTGAAGTAGGCCTAAAAGTCCCCCCCCCCCCCCAACTCAGTCCAGCATGGTTATGGTCTGTATGGAAACACCTCTGATTCGTGCCGGCTCCTCATTTCTGGTTCTTTAGGTGAAGAGCTTCTCTGACCTGACGGTTCTGTCGGAACCCATGTGTCCCGGGAAGCTCTTGTCATGTGGATACTTTAATGGGAGTATAACAGACAACGTCACACAGTGGCTTCTCATCAGGGGACGAGGTTGAGAACTAAGTAGCTCTTTGTTGAAGTCTTTAACAGAACTCCAGAAGCCTTGACTGGTCCTGACTGGTGGACGTGTAATGTGTTAGGGCTCAGATACCACTTACCAATAATAATCCAATCAAGATAAAAACACCTGTGGGCTTCACATCTACCCATGTTTACTAATAAAACCCTCTCGCAGCGCAGCATTACTACAGTTTAGCTAACAGATGTTCCACTGTGCGTTATTAAAACGTCAAGTTGGATTTAAACCCTGTTTAGACAGGGAGGCAGATTAAGCACCCCTGGAGCCCCATGGGGCATTTAGTGCTCTGAAGGAGTTGGTCTTTTATTACAGTATGTGGAGCTGAGATATTCTCTGTAATGCTGAGCGGAGTGGTATGACTGTTTTGTAGTTTTTGTTTTCTACGTATTCCCATACCGTAGCATAATAATGTAATAATATTACTCATGAAGTGTCAGAGCGCTGTGTAGAATTGGTGCAGCATATTAATTAGGCAGATGGCTAATTTAATAGCCGCGTGTATGTATGTGTAATTATATGCATGTGTGTGTATATATGTGTTAAAATATATATATATTTATGTTTGTGTGTGTGTATCTGTGTGTGTGTGTATGTATATATATATATGTATATATATACATGTGTATATGTGTATATGCGTATATGTATATATGTGTATCTGTGTGTGTGTGTGTGTGTGTGTGTGTGTGTGTATATATCCACGTATGTCTTTGTTTGTGTGTGTGTATATATATATATATATATATATATATATATATATATATATATATATATATATATATATATATATATATACATATACACACATATATAATTTCATTCATTCATCCATTATCTTCCGCTTTATCCTCTATTAGGGTTGCGGTGGGGTTCCCCATGCCCAACCAGGGGAGAACGTCTCGGGCGCTGGGCAGATACACCCAGGACAGTGTGCCAATCCATCGATTGTGTGTGTGTGTATGTATGTATGTATGTGTGTATATGTATATATATATATATATATATATATATATATATATATATATATATATATATATATATATATATATATATATATATAAATATAATATAATTCATTCATCCATTATCTTCCGCTTTATCCTCTATTAGGGTCGCGGGGGGTTCCCTATGCCCATCCAGGTCTCTGGCGCTGGGCAGATAGACCCAGGACAGTGCACCAATCCATCACTGGGCACACACTCACTCACACAGACACTCTCTATATGGGGCAATTTGGAGAACTCAATTGACCTTGGTCCATGTTTTTGGACTGTGGGAGGAAACCGGAAAACCTGGAGGAAACCCACGCCGACACGGGGAACATGGAAACTCCATCCAGATGGGGATTCGAACCGGGAATCCCTAGTGCTGAGAGGAGAACATGCCAACCACTAAGCCGCCATGCCGCCCATGTATGTGTATTTGTGTGTATATATATATTTTTTATATAAATAAAAGTTTCACCTCAGTCATGTTAATTGAGACTCTGAGTTTAAATTACGTATTGTATTAAAGCATGTTGTAGTACATGCCATTTTTCGTTTATTTTGAAATCAGGAACAAAACCTGAAACATTTCCACTAATGATTTATGTGGCTACTGTATTTTGACGAGCCAGCGATTGAAAGCAGCTGACGGTTAAGCCTGGCTCAGGGCGGCTGAAGCCTCAGGAATCAGCATGTTTAGATTTGTCGTGAATAACCCTGCTGAAGGCTGAAATCGCACTCTGCTGTTGCTCTCTCTGTGAATTTGCGTTCTCCTGCTTCTGGCATTAGTTTAAACCTGAGTGAGAATCTGTATATTTAAACCTTCAAACCACAAGAGACACACTGTCAAATACTCAAAACTTTGTTATTCAGCTCTGAAAGCCAGAATCAAAGGAACCATTGCACTGCAGTGTTGTGGTCTGGGGTTCGAGTTGGGTCGTTGAGTGCAGTTTGGGTACAGACAAAATCTCATCATCATCCTTTTAAATGAAATGCACAAATCTGGTGGTCTGGCTCAGTGACCGGAACCAAGTTCTCCCCATTGATGGTCCAACCTTAGATTTATGTGAATGAAGCGGAACACGGTAGAAAGCCCTGGACGTCTGTACATTTGATTAAACTGCTTTGCAGAACCGGGCGGCACGGTGGTTTAGTGGTTAGCATGTGCGTCTCTCAGCGCTAGGGGTTCCCGGTTCGAATCCCCATCTGGGTGGAGTTTCCATGTTCTCCCCGTGTCCGCGTGGGTCTCCTCCGGGTTCTCTGGTTTCCTCCCATAGTCCAAAAACATGGATCAAGTCAATTGAGTTCTCCAAATTGCCCCATATAGAGTGTGTCTATGTGAGTGAGTGTGTGCCCAGCGATGGATTAGCGCCCTGTCCTGGGTCTATCTGCCCAGCGCCCGAGACGTTCTCCCCTGGATGGGCATGGGGAACCCCACTGCGACCCTAATAGAGGATAAAGCGGGAGATAATGAATGAATGAATGAATGAATGTATGTGTACGATTCAAGGGTGGCATGGTGGCTTAGTGGTTAGCAGGTTCTCCGGTTTCCTCCCACAGTCCAAAAACATGGATCAAGTCAATTGAATTCTCCAATTTGCCCCATATAGAGTGAGTCTGTGTGAGTGAGTGTGCCCAGCGATAAATTGGCACCCTGTCCTGGTTGTATCTGCACAGGGTGTATCCGAGATGTTCTCCCCTGGATGGTCATGGGGAACCCCCCCCCCCCCCTCCCAGCGACCCTAATAGAAGATAAATGTGTGCATGCATATATATATATATATATATATATATATATATATATATATATATATATATACTTTTTTTTGTATGAATTTCTACTTCATATTTCCGCTTCCGCTTTATCCTCTATTAGGGTCGCGGTGGGGTTCCCCATGCCCATCTAGGGGAGAACGTTTTGGGCGCTTTGTAACTTGTTGGACAAATGGATCAGCCAATCATATTTGAGAATGGGAACAACCCGTTTTATAATAAATGTTAAACCATTGGCAGCTTGTCTCAGTCAGGCTGCATCAGAAACTTTAACCTTCTCCTCCATGTCTGCAGAACGTGAGGCCGTCTGTGTGACGTTTGAACGTCTGAAAGCCGCTTCCTGCTGCGAATGCTTCTGTTGTAGCGCAGCAGGGTCACACAGCTGCTTTATTGCAAATTGAAACCCTTGTCATTATGTACTCAGACACAGGAAAGTGTTTTTCCTATAAACAGCGTGCAGAAGCAAAAGAGCCGGAATGTTCCGAAAGAGAGAAATGGCACAGTTTAGACTAAATGAGGTGCTCTCTCTCTCTCTCTCTCTCTCTCTCTCTCTCTCTCTCTCTCTCTCTCTCTCTCTCTCTCTCTCTCTCTCTCTCTCTCTGTCTGTCTGTCTGTCTGTCTGTCTGTCTGTCTGTCTGTCTGTCTGTCTGTGTATGTATGTATATATGTGTGTGTGTGTGTATGTGTGTGTATATATATATATATATATATATATATATATATATATATATATATATATATATATATATATATATATATATATATATATATATATATATATATATATATATTTATGTATGTATGAATATATTTATTAATGTATGTATGAATATGTACACACACACACACACACACACACACATATATATATATATATATATATATATATATATATATATATATATATATATGTATGTGTATGACTCAAGGGTGGCATGGTGGGTTAGTGGTTAGCATGTTCTCCTCTCAGGGTGGAGTTTCCATGTTCTCCTCCAGGTTCTCCGGTTTCCTCCCACAATCTAAAAACATGGATCAAGTCAATTGAGTTCTCCTAATTGCCCCATATAGTGTGTGTCTGTGTGAGTGAGTGTGTGCTCAGCGATAGATTGGCGCCCTGTCCTTGGTGTATCTGCCCAGCGCCCGAGACGTTCTCCCCTGGATGGGCATGGGGAACCCCCCCCGCGACCCTAATAGAGGATAAAGCAGAAGTTAATGGATGGCATCCTGTCCTGGGTGTATCTGCACAGGGTGTATCCGAGATGTTCTCCCCTGGATGGGCATGGGGAACCCCCGCTCCCAGCGACCCTAATAGAAGATAAATGTGTTCATGCATATATATATATATATATATATACACACACTTTTTTATGTATGTTTCTACTTCATATTTGTTCTGATGACAGAGCAGCTGTGGATCTGTTACCAAACTGTTCTCAGGACGTAACTTCATGGCGCTTTTCATCACTGTAGTGATGTAGTGCCTCAGGAAGCTGCTGCGTGTTTATTTAATGTGCTTTGTTACCGGGGTGTTGATTTGTTATGCTGTGTGTATCAGCGTCAGTGCTATAACCAGGGCAGTATGATTTCTATGACGTTGATTTGATACGCTAACAATTTCCCACTAATTCTTTACATCTGTAGGATTTCCAAAGCTTTGTGGTACTTCCATTGATTATTAGTGCTTTGTGAAATTCTCTACGACTTCTGCTCGCCTGCGTTTTGAGCTTCGTCCCAGTATTATTATTATTCTTTTTTAACTTTCACCCCTTAACACAAGACGTTTATTATCACATCTCATTATCTCCCACTTAATCCTCCACTAGGGTAGTGTGTGTGTGTGTGTGGGGGGGGGGGTTCCCATACCCAAGGAAGAACATTTTGAATGTTGGGCAGACACACCCAAGACAGGGCATCGATTCATCACTGGATGCACACTCGCTCACAGACGTACACAGAGACACTATATAGGGGCAATTAGAAGCAGCCAGTTGACTTTGAATCCATATTTTTGGACTGTGGGAGGAAACCGGAGAACCCAGAGAAAACCCACATGTGGAGAACATAGAGACTCCACCAAGATCGATCAAAAGATAAAAGAACACGGAAATACATGCCGTGAAGCACACACTGAGTGAGGTCGGCAGACTTGTACACAGTGCCCGGATGGCAATAGGGGTTAGGTGCCTTGCCCAAGGGCACTTCAGCCAGGGTACTTGGTGGAACTTGAAATCGAAACGGGGACCTTCAGGACACAAGGCTGGTTCCTTAACCACAAGCTTACGAATGCCCCTTATCCCAGCAGACAAACCAACAACAAAACTAAAATAATAAATACATTTTCTCTGCTCCATTAACTCGTATAAAATGTCAACATGATATAATCAATAAAACAAAATATTTTATTTCCCCATAAATCGTACAGTATAATCTACAACATAAATAAATTAATTAAAATAAGTATTTGGGGTGGTACGGTGGCTCAGTGGTTAGCATGTTCTCCTCTCAGCACTAGAGATTCCCGGTTCGAATCCCAATCTGGGTGGAGTTTCCAAGTTCTCCCTGTGTCCGCGTGGGTTTCCTCCGGGTTCTCCGGTTTCCTCCCACAGTCCAAAAACATGGATCAAGGTCAATTGAATTTTTCTAATTGCCCCATATAGAGTGTGTCTGTGTGAGTGAGTGAGTGCCCAGTGATAGATTGGCGCTTTGCCCTGGGTGTATCTGCCCGCCGCCCGAGACGTTCTTCCCTGGGTGGGCATGGGAACCCCCCCCCCGCGACCCTGGATGGATGGATACTTTTTTCCCGGTTTGAATCCCAATCTGGGTGGAGTTTCAATGTTCTTCCCTTATCCATTTGGGTTTCCTCCCACAGTCCAAAAACATGGATCAAGTCAATTGTTCTCCAAATTGCCCCATATAGAGTGTGTCTGTGTGAGTGAGTGTGTGCCCAGTGATAGATTGACCCCCCCGCGACCCTAATAGAGGATAAAGCGGAAGATAATGGATGGAAAATTAGTATTTGGTTTGTAACTGTGTGCTGAAAGAATGTAACACATCATAATACCTAACTGAATGATGCGTTTCTATGCGGTTTTATTGAGCTACACGTTTAAAGGAGGCAACATGGGTTTCGTTACGTAAGTGCCGGAAAGCTATTTGAGCACAAGCACTTTCAAATTCTCCTGTAAAAAATCTGCTGTCTGAGTCTCACTGTGTTCACTGTTTGTTGGCTGTAATTAAACTCAGACGTTTCAAACTGAATAAAACCAGTGTGCAACCGTGTCATTCAGTGTTATTCACTATTAATTATTTCTTCTTATTTATTATTCGGTGAAAACAATGAATTAATTTTTTTGATTGTTTTTTGGCAGAATAATTTTGCATTAGGGATTCCTGGTTCGAATCCCAATCTGGGTGGAGTTTCCATGTTCTCCCCATGTCCGCGTGGGTTTCCTCCGGGTTCTCCGGTTTCCTCCCACAGTCCAAAAACATGGATCAAGGTCAATTGAGTTCTCCAAATTGCCCCATATAAAGTGTGTTTGTGTGAGTGAGTGAGTTAGTGAGTGTGTGCCCAGCACCTGAAACGTTCTCTCCTGGATGGGCATGGGGACCCCCCCCCCCCGACCCTAGTAGACGATAACAAGCACTTTTAAATTCTCCTGTTAAAAATCTGCTGTCTGAGTCTCATTGTGTTCACTGTTTGTTGGCTGTAATTAAACTCAGACGTTTCAAACTGAATAAAACCAGTGTGCAACAGTTATTCATCGTTATTCACTATTAATTATTTTTTCTTATTTATTATTTGGTGCAAACACTAAAATTTGTATTTTTTTTATTGTTTTTTGGCTGAATAATTTTGAATCCCTTCCTACTACTGAAATGGATATAAATGTCTGCTAAATAACGTTGGTAATAAGTTCAAGCAATTTATTTATATAGCACTTTTTACTATAGTACATTGTCACAAAGCAGCTTTACCGATTTATAAGACTTTAAACCACCAATGAGCAAGCCGTTATGTTGTTATTTTAAGGAAGAAACCTTGTGAGGACCAAGACTCAGTTGGGGACACATCCTCCTTTAGCGGCCGGGCAGCATCAACAGTGTAGGACACTAATGTACAGATTGTGTGATGATCAGATGACCCGTATTTAACAATTTAACAAAACGATATTATAATTAACTATAGCTTTAAAGTGCATTGAGGTCGTCCTTGCATCTTTTGAAGCGGTGTTGGTCTAACTGTGAGTGTTGTGGGACGGGGCTGAGCATGTGTTCATCTCAGAGTCACCGAAAGTCTCCAATAACACCACAAAAAGTCGCTAGGTTTGTCACTAGTCGCTTTTTAAAAAAATAAGTCGCTAGATGTTCTGAAAAGTCGCCAAATATAGCGACAAAGTCGCCAAGTTGACAAGACTGGGTCTGTGATGGCTTATTTATAGGTGGCCAAATGCTTATTTTCCACCATTATTGGCAAATAAATTCTTTAAAAATCAGACAATGTGATTTTCAGATTTTTTCCCCCTCATTTTGTCTCTCGTAGTTGAGGACAACCTATGATGTCAGTTACAGGCCTCTCTCATCTTTTTAAATGGGAGAACTTGCCCGATTGCTGACTCCCCACTGTGAATGTACCATCATGCATGTTCTTAAAGGTTCGTAAAGGTTGTTATTTTAAGGAACAAACCTTGTGAGGACCAAGACTCAGTTGGGGACACATCCTCCTTTAGCGGCCCGGCAGCATCAACAGTGTTGGACACTAATGTACAGATAGTGTGATGATCAGGTGACCCGTATTTACATTGGGTCATACGTTGGGTCATTTAGCAGACGCTTTTATCCAAAGCGACTTACAAGGTGAGCACAGGGTTCATCACAACATCCCTGGAGCAATGAGGGTTAAGGGTCTTGCTCAAGGACCCACATTGGTAACTTCTGTGGACCTAATTGTATTTAACAATTAAAAACTATATTATAATTAACTATAGCTTTAAAGTGCATTGAGGTCGTCCTTGCAGCTTTTGAAGCGGTGTTGGTCTAACTGTGAGTGTTGTGGGACGGGGCTGAGCATGTGTTCATCTCAGAGTCACCGAAAGTCTCCAATAACACCACAAAAAGTCGCTAGGTTTGTCACTAGTCGCTAGATGTTGTGAAAAGTCGCCAAATATAGCGACAAAGTCGCCAAGTTGGCAAGACTGGGTCTGTGATGGCTTATTTATAGGTGGCCAAATACTTATTTTCCGCCATTATTGGCAAACAAATTCTTTAAAAAGAATTTTTAAAGATTTTTTTTTCCCCTCATTTTGTCTCTCGTAGTTGAGGACAACCTATGATGTCAGTAACAGGCCTCTCTCATCTTTTTAAATGGGAGAACTTGCCCAATTGCTGACTCCCCACTGTGAATGTACCATCATGCATGTTCTTAAAGGTGGGGTTGGGATGTTGATTGCTGTGTGTGTGGTAGTCCTTGTTCAAATACAGCTGATTCAGCGAAACGAGCTGCTTGCAGAGTGATGAGGAGGACTGGGGTGTGTTTACAGATGAGTAATGCTCATAGAGGACGCTTTAACTGCACTGCGCTGCACTGAGGCCCAATGCTATGCCAGTGGTTTAGGACCAGATGCTGCCAATGAAAACCAGATGGACTCTTCATAAGTCCGTAACGTTCTACGTTTCTGGCGGCCAGAGCAGCAGCTTATCTCACTACAGGATTACTGTATAGTCTGTGTGTAAACTCTGAGGAAGACGAACGATCCCTTTAATGGGCTGCAAATACATCTTGGACGTGACCATTAGAATGAGTTAAGAAGCCGTCAGAAGCGCAGCTGAGGCGAGATGACGGAGATGTACGTGGGTTTGAGTGAGTTTAGGTCCGACTGTGAGAAAACAGTCCTCACCTTGGTTTAGAAGTTGAAGCTGAGCTGAGGGAATTAAAGGTAAACTCTGGAGTCGGTCTCCAGCTGGTTGTGTGTGTGTGTGTGTGTGTGTGTGTGTGTGTGTGTGTTATTACAGTCGGCCATCGTTTCATTTCCTCCACGTTTCCTCCGACAATATAAAAATGAAAGCCACACAGCCGGTGTCATTCACACAACACAGATTCACCAAACCGTTGATGGTGTTTTCAGAACGTCAAGAAAATCCTAAGGTGCTGGAATAACTGCTCTTCTGGGATGGCTATAAAAATGTGTTTGTATTACCGTATAGTATGTTGCATCCGTGTGGTTGGCATGGTGCAGCGGTTTGATTCCCTGTGGAATGATCAGAGGTGCTTTCTGTGTGGGGTTAACATGTCCTCCCTCCACTGGTCCAACAGAAATCCAGGTTCTGTCCAGTAATTGTGGTTGCTGTGGTGCTCTGGAAGTGTTCTAGATGAAGAGCTGATGATACCGCAAAGAAAACCAAATAAGAAGCTCCGTTAGAACTAATAAAGCAGTTAGAGTTAATGAAGCACAGTAAATTAATAAAGCAATAATAAACTAATAAAGTACAGTAATTAAGTAGTATACAGTAGTCCTTTCTGTGTGGGGTTTGCATGTCAGAATAAGAAGCTAAAACAATAACTAATAAAGTAATAAACTAAAAGTAAAGTAATAAAGTAATTACTAAAATAATAAACTAATAAAACACAGTAAATAAATAAAACATAAACTAATAAAGTACAGTAATTAAGTAGTATACAGTAGTCCTTTCTGTGTGGGGTTAACATGTCCTCCCTCCACTGGTCCAACAGAAATCTAGGTTCTGTCCAGTAATTGTGGTTGCTGTGGTGCTCTGGAAGTGTTCTAGATGAAGAGCTGATGATACCGCAAAGAAAACAGAAAAAGAAGCTCCGTTAGAACTAATGAAGCACAGTAAATTAATAAAGCAATAATAAAGTAATAAACTAATAATGTACAGTAATTAAGTAGTATACAGTAGTCCTTTCTGTGTGGGGTTAACATGTCCTCCCGCCACTGGTCCAACAGAAATCCAGGTTCTGTCCAGTAATTGTGGTTGCTGTGGTGCTCTGGAAGTGTTCTAGATGAAGAGCTGATGATACCACAAAGAAAACCAAATAAGAAGCTCCGTTAGAACTAATAAAGCAATGATATACTATGTATAATAAAGTACAGTAATTAAGTAGTATACAGTAGTCCTTTCTGTGTGGGGTTTACATGTCAGAATAAGAGGATAAAAAATAACGTACTAATAATGTAATAAATTAAAAGTAAAGTAATTCATTCATTCATTCATTATCTTCCGCTTTATCCACTATTATGGTCGTGGGGGGGTTCCCATGCCCATCCAGGGGAGAACGTCTCGGGCGCTGGGCAGATACACCCAGGACAGGGCGCCAATCTATCGCTGGGCACACACTCACTCACACAAACACACTCTATATGGTTTCCTCCATCAGTCTTAAAACATGGATTCAAGTTAAACCAAATGCTATAAATTGCCCCATATAGAGTGTGTCTGTGTGAGTGAGTGTGTGCCCAGCAATAGATTGACACCCTGTCCTGGGTGTATCTGCCCAGTGCCCGAAACCTTCTCTCCTGAATGGGCATGGGGAACCCCCCCCCCCCTCCCCATGACCCATGAGTAGAGGATTAAGTGGAATATAATGAATGCAGTACTTTACTGTGTACAAAAAGTCTCATCTTGTCACGATTGTTGGTACCTTTAGTTCCTTTCTATTCCTTATTTGCAAACAGCAAATAAATGTATGTTTATAAAAATGTACAACAGCAAATATTTTACAATATATTGCACTGGAGCTCCTCGGTGTGGACTAATGTACATATGTAATGTGTTTTGAGTTTTAATAACTACCAAATAATGCATGAGAGAGTTAAATGGATGTTCTGCAGGAGAACTGCTGATGAAAGCAAACAGAGAGACGGTGCTCATGTACGGCTACATGCAAAACATCAAAGTGCTTTAGCTGTTTTGTAATAATTTATAAGGTCAGTCATTACTGAGAAAGCTGTACATGTTCCTTCATCGATGGGTTCTTTTATTTAAAAGAGAACGAATGGATGGTGGCACGGTGGCTTAGTGGTTAGCATGTTCTCTCAGCACTAGGGATTCCCGGTTCGAATCCCTATCTGGGTGGAGTTTCCATGTTCTCCCCGTGTCAGCGTGGGTTTCCTCTGGGTTCTCCGGTTTCCTCCCACAGTCCAAAAACATGGATCAAGTCAATTGAGGTCTTCAAATTGCCCCATATAGAGTGTGTTTGTGTGTGTGTGTGTGTGTGCCCAGTGCTAGGGATTCCCGGTTCGAATCCCAGTCTGGGTGGAGTTTCCATGTTCTCCTCATGTCCGTATGGGTTTCCTCCGGGTTCTTCGGTTTCCTCCCACAGTCCAAAAACATGGATCAAGGTCAATTGAATTCTTCAAATTGCCCCATATAGAGTGTGTCTGTGTGAGTGTGCTCAGTGATGGATTGGCACCCTGTCCTGGGTCTATCTGCCCAGCGCCTGAAATGTTCTCCCCTGAATGGGCATGGGGAACCCCACCGCGACCCTAATAGAGGATATAGTTGAAGATAATTGATGGATGGAAAACAAGCTAACCAGTTGGAGTGAATTGTAGGTTACACATCCTTTCCTAGATAGGAGGAAATATTAAGGCAGGTATCATCTGTCAGGGAAATGTGTGTGTAGTTGCCCGTCAGACCTCTAATTATGGGCTGTGTGATGCAGATTGGTCCAGGATGCACTTTGTGGGAGAGCACAGAGACACTTAGTAGAACCGCCGGCTCAGCCGCCAGACGTTTCAGCCGCCAGACGTTTCAGCACAGCTTGCTTTGAACGCCGATCGTCTGTGGAGGCTCGGCGTACGGAAGGCTAGATAGATAGAATACTTTATTCATCTGAATGAAATTTAGCAGCTAATAGCAAAACAGTAAAGTAGAAAATAGAGGGAAATTAATTAAAAAATAAAAAAATTAATATATATATATATATATATATATATCACATGATCACTTGGTCTCCATCCATACTGGATTAGTTTTGATACTACTACACACTGACACTTTCATTCATTCATTCCTTATATTCCACTTATTCCTATATTAGGGTCACGGGGGGGGGGGGGGGGTGTGTTCCCCATGCCCATCCAGGGGAGAACGTTTCGGGCGCTGGGCAGATACACCCAGGACAGGGCGCCAATCCATCACTGGACACACACTCACTCACACAGACATGCACACATACACACACTATATGGGGCAATTTGGAGAACTCAATTGACTTGATCCATGTTTTTGGACTGTGGGAGGAAACCGGAGAACCCAGAGGAAACCCACGCAGACACGGGGAGAACATGGAAACTCCACCCAGATGGGGATTCGAACCGGGAATCCCTAACGCTGAGAGGAGAACATGCAAACCACTAAGCCACCGTGCCACCCCACTGACACTTTATAACGGTAAATATATATATATATATTTAACGATCCACTTTATAACGGTAAATTGTACATTGTAAATATATATATATAGGCGGCACGGTGGCTTAGTGGTTAGCACGTTCTCCTCTCAGCACTAGGGATTCCCGGTTCAAATCCCCATCTGGGTGGAGTTTCCATGTTCTCCCCGTGTCTGCGTGGGTTTCCTCCGGGTTCTCCGGTTTCCTCCCACAGTCCAAAAACATGGATCAAGTCAATTGAATTCTCAAAATTGCCCCATATAGAGTGTGTTTGTGTGAGTGAGTGTGCCCAGTGATGGATTGGCACCCTGTCCTGGGTCTATCTGCCCAGTGCCCGAGACGTTCTCCCCTGGATGGGCATGGGGAACCCCACCGCGACCCTAATAGAGGATAAAGCGGGAGATAATGAATGAAAAAAAAAAAAAATATATATATATATATATGTATGTATGTATGTATTTTTATTTATTTATTTTTAATATGTATTACATATATTTACAATGTACAATTTACCGTTATAAAGTGTATCGTTATATATATATATATATATATATATATATATATATATATATATATATATATATATATATATATATATATACACACCGTTATAAAGTGTCAGTGTGTAGTAGTATCAAAACAAAAAATTAATATAAAGTTCCCAGTATGGATGGATATCATACAATATACAGTTTATAAATGTCCTGTTTTTTTATTTGTTCTTCTGACCCAAATCAGTTGTATTATAAAGCCTGATGGCCCTCGGAACAAAACATCTCCTCAGTCTGTCTGTGGAGCAGCTCAGTGACAGCAGCCTGCCACTGAACGTGCTCCTCTGGTCCATAATGATGTGCAGTGGATGACCATCATGCTCAGCGTGCACCATCAGCAGAAACATTGCAGAACGTTGTGAGCGACTGTGAGCAGAACGTTTCTCATTCTCCTAACAGTAGGGTTGGATTATTTCTTTCCCACAGAATCCAAAAGGTGCCCTTTTCTTAAATCCCCCCCCTCCTTAAACCCTCAACCCCCGCTGTGAGTAAACATAAGCCTTAATTAAAGTGGATTACAAGAGCTCACATAAAAACATCCCTGAGGCCAATTCCTCCTAAAGGGGCATTTCTGCGTTTCACGTCGTTATATTTACAGTTCTAAGAACGTCGGTGATTAAATATGGTTAACGAAGTGATGACCGGCGGCCGTGTGAGTCACAGGGGTTTAATGTAGACGGCATGACATGATGTAATATGTAAATTACGTAAAGTAAAGTATGCTAAGAACACTACTTAGTTTCAGGGTGTTAAGCAAATACTCACTCTACATGTAAGAAACCAGATCTTTAAAATGTGCTGACGCAGTGTTTTGATCTCTGTTGAAATTGGCACCATCAGCCACATGGATTCATTTTTTTTTTTTAGAGTTTGGTTGTTAGTTGTTTAATAAAAGACAATGATGTAATCCATCCATCCATTATCTTCCGCTTTATCCACTATTATGGTCGCGGGGGGTTCCCATGCTTATCCAGGGGAGAACGTTTCGGGCGCTGGGCAGATACACCCAGGACAGGGCGCCAATCTATCACTGGACACACACTCACTCACACAGACACACTCTATATGGGGCAATTTGGAGAACTCACCTGACCTTGATCCATGTTTTTGGACTGTGGGAGGAAACCGGAGAACCCGGAGGAAATCCACACAGACACGGGGAGAACATGGAAACTTCACCCAGATTGGGATTCGAACCGGGAATCCCTAGAGCTGAGAGGAGAACATGCTAACCACTAAGCCACCGTGCCTCCTGATAATGGTTATCTGTGGTTAGCGCTGGAGATCCAGGTTCAAATCCCATTCTCGTGGAATTTCCATGTTCTCTCTATGTCCTTGTAGGTGGACATGGGGACCCCCCCCCCTGCTACCCTAGTATAGGATTAAGCAAAAGGAAATTAATCGATGGATTAACGTTGTCATTTAGAGAACGTTTGTTTACTAAGAAATGGGGTGGAGTTTCCATTTTCTCTGTAGGCTTTCTCTGGGGTTCACAAGTTTCCTTTCAAATGTCCAAAAACATGGTTTTAAGGTGTATTGGCTGCGCTAAATTGCCCCTACACTGTGTGTCTGAGTGAGTGAAGGATTGGTGCTCTGTCTTCGGTGTATCTGCCCAGTCCTTGAAACTGCCCCCCCCCACACATCCCTAATTGAGGATTAAGTTTATTCATTCATTATCATCTTCTTGGGGGTTCCCCATGCCCATCCAGTGGAGAACGTTCCAGGCGCTGGGCAGATACACCCAAAACAGGGCACCAATCTACCGCTGGGCACACACTCACTCACACATACACACTCTATATGGGGCAATTTGGAGAACTCAACTGACCTTGATCCATGTTTTTGGACTGTGGGAGGAAACCAGAGAACCCGGAGGAAACCCACACAGACACGGGGAGAACATGGAAACTCCACCCAGATTGGGATTCGAACCGGGAATCCCTAGTGCTGAGAGGAGAACATGCTAACCACTAAGCTACCGTGCCTCCTGATAATGGTTATCAGTAGTTAGTGTTGGAGATCCAGGTTCAAATCCCATTCTCGTGGAATTTCCATGTTCTCTCTATGTCTTTGTGGGTGGGCATGGGGACCCCCCCCGCTACCCTAGTATAGGATTAAGCAAAAGGTAATTAATTGATGGATTAACGTTAAGATGTTTAGAGAACGTTTGTTTACTTACAAATGGGGTAGCATAGTGGTTCAGGTTTGAATCCTGATCTGGGTGGAGTTTCCATTTTCTCTGTAGCTTCTCATCCCCTCCTCCCTGCATTACCCTCCACCACCCTCCACCTTCATCTTCACCACAGTCTCAGTTTGATTTTTGGACACTATCCTAAATATCTAAAACTCATCCACTCAGTCATGTGACGTGCTGTAATTCAGGACAGTAACAGGCTTCTGTTATGTTGACTGTCTGCAGATCATTCGAACAGTTATAATAAGTGGCATTAAAAACAAGTTAGGACTCTCAAAATAGAACCCGTTTACCATAATCCAGAACACAAGCCAAAAAAAACTATTACTGTTGAAGGAAGAACACCAGCGCCCCCTTCAACTGTTCCACCATTTCACCATTCATACACTGGATCGTAAGACCTGATCATCAATCAGAAAAATAAATCAAACAAATCAAACACTGAACCATGAATTTTGAACAAGTATACGTTTCCAAGGGTGGCACGGTGGTTTAGTGATTAGCATGTTCTCCTCTCAGCACTAGGGATTCCCGGTTCGAATCCCCATCTGGGTGGAGTTTCCATGTTCTCCCCGTGTCTTCGTGGGTTTCCTTCGGGTTCTCCGGTTTCCTCCCACAGTCCAAAAACATGGATCAAGTCAACTGAATTCTCCAAATTGCCCCATATAGAGTGTGTCTGTGTGTGAGAGTGTGTACCCAGCGATAGATTGGCGCCCTGTTCTGGGTGTATCTGCCCAGTGCCCGAAACGTTCTCCCCTGGATGGGCATGGGGAACCCCACCGTGACCCTAATAGATGATAAAGCGGGAGATAATAGATGAATGAATGAATACTTTTCCAACAAACAGCTGTTGAAACAATTTAGGGAAGGCCCTCTTCTGTTCCAGTGTTCCAGTACACATAGCAAGGTTTGTAATTGTATGGTTGGCATGTTGTGTCTTTGCTTGAATAGTGTGTGGATGGAGATTGGGTGTGTGTGTGTGTGTGTGTGTGTGTGTGTGTGGGGGGGGAGGGTCTTGTGTAACACATTTGAACCTTGGTCCCATTCTCATCTCATTATCTTAAGCTTAATCCTATATTTGAGTCATGAGGGGTTCAGGTTCCCCATGCACATCCAGGGGAGAACATCTAGTTTGGGACTCCTGGTTATTGGCACATCATTATTGGGTTCAAATCCCAATCCTGGTTGAGTTTCATCTCATGTTCTCCCTGAGTCCTCATGGGTGTCCTCCGGTTTCCTTTCACGGAAAATTGAATGCTTTAAATTGCCCCATATAGTATGTGTTTGTGTGTGAAACCTGACCCCCCCCCCCCCCCCCCCCCCCCCCCCCCCCCCCCCCCCCCCCCCCCCCCCCCCCCCCCACGACCCTAGTAGAGGATAACATGGAAGTTAAGGGATGGATGGATTGAATATACTGAATAATATTCTGATGTGTGGAATACTATTCAGAGTGCTTGTTACACCCCTTTACTGTGATTTATTCACAATAATGCACACCCTCTCTTACTGTACTGCTTTATTGGTTGTAACGTGGTATCTGATCTTTACTGCAGGTCTTTTGTCCGGTTCTCCTGAAACACTTTTGTTTGTAGCTTCATGTTCTGTGAGCAGATGTGACTGTTCTGGATTTGTTTTCTTTTGGATTGTGTATATTGACTTGTCTTTATTTGTAAAGCCTTCAGGCTGTTCTCACCAGTACACACGACCAGGATGCTCTCTGTTTAAACTGGGGAGGAACACACATGAAACTGAAACTCAGCTGCTGGATTATTATGCTGCCTCCGCTGAGCTGAGGATGATGAGCATTTAGTTAGTATAGTGTTTTGTTGAGATCTGTTCACACCCGACACGATGCAAAGTTTCCTATGTGGTGTGATTTAGTTTTAATTAGTGTAAGTGTGTGTGTGTGTGTATATATATATATATATATAATGTATGTGTATATATATGTATGTATATATATATATATATATATATATATATATATATATATATATATATATATTTGTGTGTGTGTGTGTGTGTGTGTGTGTGTGTGTGTGTGTATGTATATATGTCACTGGTGCCTGTGGCACCTGTCCCTCGTTTCCTCCTTAATTGTTTCAGTTGGGTGATTGGTTTATTTTGTTCACGTGTTTAGTTCGTTTTGTATTTATTCTCAGTTTTCCCGTAAGTTGTCGCACGTTATTTTGTGGTTATTATGCCCTACGTTATGTTGTTTGTTTGTTCCCCCTTTTTGTTGGTGTCCCTACACCAATTTTTATTAAATTCTACCTTTTGGTAGAATTTCTCTCCTTCCGCGTGCAACCACGGTACGGCGCTACACACCGTCCCCGTGCAGGTCGTATTCCGTGGGAGCGTTTCTGTGGACCGACGCACGTATTTTTCCCCGTGTGGTCGGTACCCGGGAGCGCTCACTAGGCGCGAGCAGCTGAACGCAGCTATACCTCCGCGTTAGCCGCCCTCCTCCAGGGAAGAACGGACGACGCCAACAATATATAATACATATATATATATATATATATATATATATATATATATATATATATATATATATATATATATATATATATAAATAGTGTGTGTATATATATATATATATATATATATATATATATATATATATATATATATATACTGTATATATATATATATATATATATACACACACACAAGTATAAATATAAATGGGTTGGGTTATTTACCTAATCGGTTGAACAAATTAGGCAACATGTCGTCCTCACTGGGGCCAGCGGGACGTCTAATGAAGTGCAGTTTAATTCCAGTCATTGGCTGATTCATGATCACAGGAAATGACTAATGACTTGTGAGGTGTTGATGCGCTCATGAGTGAACAGGTCCAGGCGTCTTCAGGCAGGCGGTGAACTCTGAGGTGTTTCAGGTGAACAGAGCTTTATATCTCTGTGTCACCAAAACCAACATTAAGCTTTTGGTTTTAGTCATAAATACATTTGAAATGTTCGACTGTCCAGCAACAGGCCACCAGGTTTCATGCTTAATCCAGAGGATACAGTTCCCATCGAGTTAGGACACGCCCCCTTATTGCCCCACTTATAGTCCATGTTCTCAGTTCCACTTCCTGTAGAGATGGACTTTGTGGTTCTATAATTCCAGACTGTTGTCCATCTGTTTGTGTTCATACATACTGTTTACGTCCCCTTTACTCTGTTCTAATGATCAGGACCCCAATAGTACCATCACAGAGCAGTGGTACAGAACTGACAATAAACAATCCAGCACCCAAATGATACCTGTTCTGTGATGGTCCTGACCAATAGAGAACAGAGAACCAACAGGAGGTCCCTGGTATTGGACGAATTGGAAGATTGTATTGGGATTAGGTGTCTTAATCAAGGGCACTTCGCCCGTAGTTCTTGGTGGGACTGGAAATCGAACCGTAGACCTTCAAGTCACGAGACTGGTCTTTAACCACATGCCTACAACTG
>JAFMOC010000058.1:3467500-3515000 GCA_019802505.1 Corydoras sp. C115 | reverse complement strand
TGGCTCATTGCAACTTCACTTACTTGAGTCATTAAATGGACTTTTGGACACGTCCGTGCTTACGTTTGGGTTTTGCTCATGAGGGCCGTATGGTTTGGTGAAATGATGACCGGTTCTAAGGCTGATCCAGTGCGTTGGGTCGTTGGGTTCTGTAATTGGAGTTTGGATGTTTACAGCACTGTTTCCGTCTGTAAGTGTTGATTGGAGGCAGATCTGCGGGTTCTCGTGTATTTATTTTGAAATGAGCAGGTTAATCTTATTGTTCTGTTGACGTTTAGATGTAACGATCTCGAACTCGGACAGGAATCAATTAAATAACACAAACTTAGAACTTATTTAGTACTGTGTAAGTGGAACTCATGAGTTCTGGTGGATTACACATATATATATATTCAGCACGGCGGCTTAGCATGTTCTCCTCTCAGCGCTAGGGATTTCTGGTTCGAATCCCAATCTAGGTGGAGTTTCCATGTTCTCCCCGTGTCCGCATGGGTTTCCTCCGGGTTCTCCGGTTTCCTCCCACAGTCCAAAAACATGGATCAAGTCAATTGAGTTCTCCAAATTGCCCCATATAGAGTGTGTCTGTGTGAGTGAGTGTGTGCCCAGTGATAGATTGGTCCTGTCCTGGGTGTATCTGCCCAGAACCTGAAACATTCTACCCTGGATGGGGATTTTATTTATATATATATATGATGACCGGTATTAGTATTTAGTATGTTCTCCTCTCAGCACTAGGGATTCCCGGTTCGAACCCCCATCTGGGTAGACTTTCCATGTTCTCCCTGTGTCCGCGTGGGTTTCCTCCGGGTTCTCCGGTTTCCTCCCACAGTCCAAAAACATGGATCAAGTCAATCGAGTTCTCCAAATTGCCCCATATAGAGTGTGTCTGTGTGAGTGAGTGTGTGCCCAGCTATAGATTGGCGCCCTGTCCTGGGTGTATCTGCCCAGCGCCCGAAACGTTCTCCCCTGGATGGGCATTTCTATATAGTTTTTTTTAAAGTATTTATTTGGATTTTTGGACTAAAGTCTTTAAACTAGACGTTGGGTTTAAACTTGTGCTATTTTTCCTGATATCTCCGTGAAGTTAATGCAGTCTTAAGTCATTAATACATCATTATAATTTGATGAGTTGTGTATTAATCACAGGTTTGTTGTGTATTTGGTTTGTTCTGGATCAGCACTGCAGACGTAGCTCCCAAAAGCAGGTTGTGTTCTCATGGTCAGACTTTGCCCTGATAAGCATGCAGTCTCTGGTCTGTGTGTCTGTCTGTGTGTGTGTCTGTCTGTCTGTCTGTCTGTGTATGTGTCTGTCTGTCTGTCTATGTGTATGTTTCTGTGTGTGTGTGTGTGTGTGTGTGTGTGTGTGTTTGTCTGTCTGTGTGTGTGTGTCTCTGTCTGTCTGTGTGTGTGTGTGTCTATGTGTGTGTGTGTCTATGTGTGTGTGTCTGTGTCTGTGTGTGTATGTGTGTCTGTGTCTGTGTGTGTATGTGTGTCTGTGTCTGTGTGTGTATGTGTGTCTGTCTGTGTGTGTGTGTGTGTGTGTGTGTCTGTCTGTGTGTGTGTGTGTGTGTGTGTGTGTGTGTGTGTGTGTGTGTGTGTGTGTGTGTCTGTCTCTCTGTCTGTGTGTGTGTGTGTGTCTGTCTGTCTGTCTGTGTGTGTGTGTCTCTGTCTGTCTCTGTGTGTGTGTCTCTGTGTGTGTGTGTCCGTGTCTGTCTGTGTGTGTATGTGTATGTGTGTCTGTGTCTGTCTGTGTGTCTGTGTCTGTCTGTGTGTCTGTATGTGTGTCTGTGTCGGTGTGTGTGTGTCTGTGTGTGTATGTGTATGTGTGTCTGTGTCTGTCTGTGTGTGTGTCTGTGTGTGTGTGTCTGTCTGTGTGTGTGTCTGTGTCTGTGTGTCTATGTGTGTCTGTGTGTCTATGTGTGTCTGTGTCTGTGTGTGTGTGTGTGTCTGTGTGTGTGTGTCTGTGTCTGTGTGTGTCTATGTGTGTCTGTATGTGTATGTGTATGTGTGTCTGTGTCTGTCTGTGTGTCTGTCTGTGTGTCTGTGTGTGTGTCTGTGTGTGTCTGTGTGTGTCTGTGTGTCTGTGTGTGTCTGTGTGTGTCTGTGTGTGTCTATGTGTGTCTATGTGTGTCTATGTGTGTATGTGTGTCTGTGTGTGTGTGTGTCTGTGTGTGTGTCTCTCTCTCTGTGTGTGTGTGTGTCTGTGTGTGTGTCTCTCTCTGTGTGTGTGTGTGTGTGTGTGTGTGTGTGTGTGTGTGTGTAAAAAGCCTTTTGGGTTCTGTTTATGGTTTCATAGCAGTTCCACATGTATTTACTTTATTTGGATTGATTTGCATTTAAAATGTCTTTATGTAATTAATCTTTTTCTGGTATGTTCTGTATGAAGGGTTCTAGATTGAAACACATCTCCTCCTGCACGTACAGAGCTGCTGTGTCTGTTAACCAACCAGCAGCGAGATGCTTCTGTTAGTTTTATATGAGATACACTGTAAATATCTCTCATTTAAGCCTCATTTACAGATATTCTGATCAGAAGTGCAGACTCTCGTGCATGTCATTGTACAAGAGCAGTCAAAAGTTTGGACACGTCCCCTTCTTGCCCCATTATCTATTTCCTCCACTTATCATATAGATGGACTTTGTAGTTTTATAATTACAGACTGTAGTCCATTTGTGTTCTTTGTTGTTGTTAGTCCCCTGTTGGTTCTCTGTTCTCTATTGGTCAGGAGCATCACAGAACAGGTATCATTTGGGTGGTGGATTGTTTATTGTCAGTTCTGCAGTGACACTGTTGTGGTGAGGGTGCTATTGTAGTTTCATTTCTCCACCTCAGTGACACTGCTGGGATAGGAATAAAGCACCGACCCAATAATTCCTGTTCTGTGGTGGTACTATTGGGGTTCTGACCATTAGAACAGAGTAAAGGGGATGAACACAGTCTGTACTGTAGAACACAATAGGGATTAGATGATTAATCAGTTACAATTAATTTATCGTAAGAGTGATTTAAAATCGTCATGACGACATTTTTAAGAAAAAAAAGTTTATTTATTTATTTTATTTTTTTGTTTATTTATTTATTTATTTTTTATTTTTTATTTTTAAGACCGAAGTGGGCAAAACTTGCATGGAACAAAACAAAAGTGCACTTGCAGTGAGTTTGTCTGTTTACTTTGTCCTTTAAGAAAACTCTGGTCTTTGAAATGAATGTGAAGATGCACTTTAAGGGACACACTTTTAACTTTTCATTTTCACAATATTTTTTGTCAATGTTCTCCAAAATCCCCACATTGTTTTTAATTCATTATTATTATTATTATTATTATTATTATTATTGATAATATATAATGTATAATAATAATGGGCATCACAGTGGCTTAGTGGTTAGCATGTTCTCCTCTCAGCTCTAGGGATTCCCGGTTCGAATCCCCATCTGGGTGGAGTTTCCATGTTCTCCCCGTCTCCGCGTGGGTTTCCTCCGGGTTCTCCGGTTTCCTCCCACAGTCCAAAAACATGGCTCAAGGTCAATTGAGTTCTCCAAATTGCCCCATATAGAGTGTGTCTGTGTGAGTGAGTGTGTGTCCAGCGATAGATTGGTGTCCTGTCCTGGGTCTATCTGCCCAGCGCCCGAAACATTCTCCCCTGGATGGGCATGAGGAACCCCCCCCCCACGAACCTAATAGAGGATAAAGCTGAAGATAATTGATGGATGGATAATAATCATTCATTCATTATCTCCCGCTTTATCCTCTATTAGGGTCGCGGTGGGGTTTCCCATGCCCATCCAGGGGAGAACGTCTCGAGCGCTGGGCAGATACACCCAGGACAGGGCGCCAATCCATCGCTGGGCACACACACACACACACACTCTATATGGGAAAATTTGGAGAATTCAATTGAGTTAATCCATGTTTTTGGACTGTGGGAGGAAACTGAAGAACCCGGAGGAAACCCACGCAGACACGGGGAGAACATGGAAACTCCACCCAGATGGGGATTCGAACTGGGAATCTCTAGTGCTGAGAGGAGAACATGCTAACCACTAAGCCACCGTGCCGCCCAGATAATAATCATATAATCAAAATTTGTAATCATCTCATCCCTAGTCCACAGATGGACTACAGTCTGTAATTGTAGAACTACAAGGTCCATCTTTACAGTAAGTGGACCTGAGAACATGGACAATATGTGGAGCAGAAAGGAGGCGTGTCCTAACCTATGACTGGTGCTGTATGAGTGTTTGGGATGATTATAGCTGAGAGGTTATTGTTATTTAGACATTATCGCATGCAGGTTTCACGTCTCCTCATCACCTCCATGCCTTTGCTCTACAGATTCAGACCCTTCTTCTCTCGCTGTGGAGAGTTTGTAAAGGTTTTTGTTCACAGTTAACATCTCCAGGACCCTCTGCATCAGCCTCTTTTTCCTTGGTTCCTCCGACTGTCATTCATCATCTCCCTCTGCCATTCTTCATCAGTCTTCACTCTCTGCCCCTCCTTAACCCAGCCCGGCCTAGCCCATGAGCGCAGCCCCCCCGCCATGGCGTTCTCATCGCGCTTTTCCTTCTGGGAGCAAAAGGAAAGTGACTTTCTTCTTTATTTATCTGTTTCATTTCTTGCTGTATGTGGTTGGAGCTGTGGGTTTCTGCACGTCATCCATCACGCCTGGATTTCTGACATCAGAGGCTTTTGTACTGCTGATTAGGGCTGCAACTAACGATTATTTGAATAATCGATTAATCGTTCGATTATTTTTACAATTAATCGGATAAAAAAAAATAAAAATTTCCACGTATTTATTCCAAAACAAAACATTAAATAACAGCAAATAATTGATTACAGTAATTAAATAAAAATAAGGCCGGTACGGTGGCTTAGTGGTTAGCATGTTCTCCTCTCAAAGCTAGGGATTCCCGGTTCGATTCCCAATCTAGGTGGGTGGAGTTTCCATGTTCTCCCCGTGTCCGCGTGGGTTTCCTCCGGGTTCTCCGGTTTCCTCCCACAGTCCAAAAACATGGATCAAGTCAATTGAATTCTCCAAATTGCCCCATATAGAGTGTGTCTGTGTGAGTGTGTGTGTGCCCAGCGATGGATTGGCACCCTGTCCTGGGTGTATCTGCCCCACGTTCTTCCCTGTTGGGCGAATATTATCATTTTATTAATTCGTTGTTGCAGCCCTACTGTTGAGCATCAATTGCACGGTGTGTGATTTTTGTCTGTGTGGTGGTGCAGTGGTGCTGGAGGAGAGGCTGAGCCGATGTGCTGGTCAATGGAGGGTCAAGTGCTGGTCACCTGATCTAGCTGCATCTGATGGCATGTGGAGGTTTATAAACTGTGACATCATAGAATTCTTTCTTCCCCATGGGACATGATGTCACAGATTATAAAGCTGCACACTCCATAAGACTGAGCCCGTCCTCCCCCTCTGCCCCCAGGGCCACCGCCGCCACCACCGTCTGCTTTGAGACGGACTGTGTGAGAATGACCAGCGTGTTCTAACACTCTGACTAATTGTGTTACCTGCCCTGTGTCGGTGCTCGTGGGTTGCAGGTGATGGCACCATGTTTACTGACTTGATTGCTTTTAAAATAACAAGATGATCATTTATACGATGGCTGTTTGGAACCCGGGTCGGGCAGTTTAAAGTTCAGGGGTGACGGGCCGTCAGGACCTCAAATGTACGAGGTTATTGTTGGTGTATTTATGTTTGGCTATATGAATACAAATGAAGACGGAGCTTTTTTTTTACACATTATTTCAAATTTAAAGTTAAAACACATGTTGGCTGATGGATCTGCCGTGCCCCTGAGTTCATGCCATCTCTCTCCCCCACGGCACATGATGTCACAGCTTATGAAGCTGCACACGCCATCAGACGGAGTCTCGGGTCTCGAGTCGGGGAACTCGGGTCGGGCAGTTTAAAGGCGCTCAGCAGTGGCGGGCCGTCAGGGCCTCAAATGTACGAAGTTATTGTTGTTGATTTTAAGTGTGGCTATATGAATATGAATGAGAACTGGAGATAATTTAGCTGCACAGGCCATCAGACGGAGTCTCTCCTCTCCCTCAAATGACCAGCACCTAACACTGAATAAACACAGGGCGTTACCTGCCCTGTGTCGGTGCTCGTGGGTAAAATAACAAGATGATCATTTATACGATGGCTGTTTGGAACTCGGGTCGGGCAGTTTAAAGGAGCTCAGCAGTGGCGGGCCGTCAGGACCTCAAATGTACGAGGTTATTGTTGATTATTGTCAGGACCTCAAATGTACGAGGTTATTGTTGATTATTGTCAGGACCTCAAATGTACGAGGTTATTGTTGATTATTGTCAGGACCTCAAATGTACGAGGTTATTGTTGATGTATTTATGTTTGGCTATATGAATACAAATGAAAATGGAGCTTTATTTTTTACACATTATTTCAAATTTAAAGTTAAAACACACATGTTGGCTGATGGATCTGCCGTGCCCCTGAGTTCATGCCATCTCTCTTCCCCATGGCACATGATGGAGGCACATGATTAAAGGAGCTCAGCAGTGGCGGGCCGTCAGGACCTCAAATGTACGAGGTTATTGTTGGTGTATTTATGTTTGGCTATATGAATACAAATGAAGACAGGAAGCTTTATGTTTTACACATTATTTCAAATTTAAAGTTAAAACACACATGTGTTGGCTGATGGATCTGCCGTGCCCCTGAGTTCATGCCATCTCTCTCCCCCACGGCACATGATGTCACAGCTTAAGCTTATGAAGCTGCACAGGCCATCAGACGGAGTCTCTCCTCTCCCTCAAATGACCAGCACCTAACACTGAATAAACACAGGGCGTTACCTGCCCTGTGTCGGTGCTCGTGGGTAAAATAACAAGATGATCATTTATACGATGGCTGTTTGGAACTCGGGTCGGGCAGTTTAAAGGAGCTCAGCAGTGACGGGCCGTCAGGACCTCAAATGTACGAGGTTATTGTTGGTGTATTTATGTTTGGCTATATGAATACAAATGAAGATGGAGCTTTATTTTTTACACATTATTTCAAATTTAAAGTTAAAACACACATGTTGGCTGATGGATCTGCCGTGCCCCTGAGTTCATGCCATCTCTCTCCCCACGGCACATGATGTCACAGTTTATGAAGCTGCACAGGGCATCAGACAGAGTATCTCCTCTCCCTCAAATGACCAGCGTCCTCTAACACTCTGATTAAATGTGTTTCCGGAGTGTTACCTGCCCTGTGCCGGTGCTCGTGGGTTGTAGGTGATGGCACCATGTTAACTGACTTGATTTCTTTTAAGATGATCATTTATACGATGTCTGTTTGGAACTCGGGTCGGGCAGTTTAAAGTTCAGGGGTGGAGGGCCGTCAGGACCTCAAATTTCCGAGGTTCTTTCATGTGTGGCTATAAAAATAGTAATTAAAACTGGAGACGGAATTTTACCGACTCAGGAACGAGCTTTATTTACACATTATTTAAAATTCTTTAAAACGCACGTGTCTGCCGTGCCCTTGCGTTTATGCGATCTCTCTCCCCGCGGCATGTGATGTTGCAGGTCATAAAGGCGCACACATTCATCAGGTTCATTCATCTCTAATCAAAGTTCATTGCCGATAGCGATAGTTGTCTATCTGCGATGCACCGACTCTTTCCGCATGATGAGATGTTTTTACAGCCAGAAAGCCGTTATTGACGGGTGGATTCATTCGGGCGGAGCATCACAGACGGCATAGGTGTGAAATGCACGGCCCGCCGCTTCAGATCAGGCATGACCGTGTGGTGCATGTGGTTTGCAGCATGATCGACTTCATTTTTCGTTGGAGTGAAACACACAATGCTAACTATTGTTCGCACATGACCTCTTTAGGTTAAAGACGAGGTCAAGACTCCCTCCAAGAAAGACAGTGTAAGTGGCCTGACGTACTGTCTTACACACATCTGACTTACTGACACAGGAAGCGGATATTTGGTTGGGTGTGTTAGATTGTGTGCACAGTTTAATGCACAGCTGCCTCTCAGTACATCAGAAGCATAATGAGCACTTATTACCTTTTTTATATATATATATATATATATATATATATATATATATATATATATATATATATATATATATACATACACACACAGACATACATGTATGTATGTGTGTATATATATATATATATATATATATATATATATGTGTGTAAGCAAGGGTTGGATTAGCATCTTGTCTGTGTTGTATCTGGCCATCGTCTGAAACGATCTCCTTTGCATAGTTCTTAGTTTTGGATTTAGTGGAGATGAGAGTGGTATGATTTTAAAGGTGTGTTTGTGAACAATACGCTTAGCTTGCGTTTGATTCTTGTCCTCTGCTCTTTCATATGTTTTTGTTGAGTAGCCCGACAGTAATGGCAGTTTGACTAACCGTTGCCAGTCGGTGCCAAACCTGGAGCCTGGGAAAGTTCTGCTCCGAACCAAGTGTCCCCAGTTTTCCACCGACTCTGTGGCCGAAGCCCAGAACCAGCCCAATTTTCCCAAACGCCTCAAGAGCCCCTCGCCCACAAGGAACAGGCTTTCTGTTGTTAAAAGTCCAGAACCACCAAGTGTACCTGGGTGTTTAAAGAGCCCTCAGCCTCCAACTGCATCGCAAATCCTCAAACCAGTGATCAATGGTGACAGGAAGAGCAACGGTTTTATCAACAACACTAATACTGCCGGCCAATCAGAGCTTCCAGAGGACCCTCAGGGGGTGGCAAAAAAGAAGACGGTTCCAGTGATGCAGAGAGTGGTGAAAAGAGTGGAACCTCCAGAGGAGGTGACTGCTGCTGCTTCTCCAATTGGGTCTGTTCCTCAAACTTCCAGTGAGCAACCAAAACCTCCAACTGATCTTCCAGCATCAGTACCCAAGACTGTGAAGGTCCCTGTGTTCTCCTTTAAACATAATTCCATAAAGAAAGAAGAGAAGGATGACGTCTGTGCAGGACTGGCAGGTCTGTTGAGCCGAGGCAGGAGCCGGAATCCATGGTCTCGACCCTGCAAGGTGGAGGTCGTAGAGAAACAAGAGACGAACACTGAGAGGACAGAAAGGGACGGGGTTGGGAAACCAGAGACCGTGCAGAATGGCACGTTAGAACCTACCAAACTCGAAGACAAGACTATGGCTATAAGACCATCACCTTTAACTACCACTCCTGCTCCGGTTAAGTCTCCCGGCTCAGCAAGCGTCGTTCCGGCTCCCGTGACTCCGCTCTCAAAGGCCCCCACGGTGAGCCGTCCTGCCGGGTTTGTTCCCAAAACTTCTGAAGTTCTCAAAACGCCGGTTCCTACGCAGTCCATTCCAGAACCTAAAGCCGAGTCAGCACGCCAGTCAGCAGCCGTGCCTCTGAAAACACCCTCGATACACAGTCCTGTTAAAAACACCTCCCTGACGTCTCCGACCACGGTCCTGCAGACCCCCAAGCAACCACCCCTGAAGAGCCCCGAGGTACCCCATGCATGAGTGTTCCTGTGTTTTAGCATGGTGTGGAACTAACAACCATGAGGTAGGGCGCGGTAGCTCAGTGGTTAGGGTGTTGGGCTATCAATCTGAAGGTTGGGGGTTCAAATCCCAGGTCCACTGAAGTTAACAATGTGGGTTCTTGAGCAAGACCCTTAACCCTCATTGCTCCAGGGATGTTGTGATGAACCCTGTGCTCACCTTGTAAGTCGCTTTGGATAAAAGCGTCCAATAAATGACCAAAAAAAAAAAAAAATGACCATGAGGAACAGAAAGCCGGGAGCTTTCTGCAGAAGATGTTGTAAAATGATTCTATTAATCTAGATTTAGTAAAAATATATGACATAACTTTAGATTAAATTTAGAAACCATTTAGATTGTTTTGCAGTATTTTACATTGGTTCTTTTGCAGACACTTTATCCAAAATTTTAATTTCCATTATGTATGTTCTCCACTTGGCGGCACGGAGGCTTAGTGGTTAGCACGTTCGCCTCTCAGCACTAGGGAGTCCCGGTTCGAATCCCCATTTGGGTGGAGTTTCCATGTTCTCCCCGTGTCCTCGTGGGTTTCCTCCGGGTTCTCCGGTTTCCTCCCACAGTCCAAAAACATGGATCAAGTCCATTGAATTCTCCAAGTTGCCCCATATAGAGTGTGTCTGTGTGAGTGAGTGTGTGTCTGGTGATAGATTGGCGCCTTGTCCTGGGTGTATATGCCCAGCGCCCGAAACGTTCTCCCCTGGATGGGCATGGGGAAAAGCCTGCTTCAGGGGCAGGTGTGGGGGTGTGGTTATGGAACCAGCTTTGTGAGCTGAAGGTTCCCGGGTCGATTCCCGGTCCCATCAAGTATTATGACTGAAGTGCGCTTGGGCAAGGCACCTAAATCCAAATGCTCACCGGACATCGTGTACAGGGCGGCCCACTGCTCCAGGCGTGTGTGTGTGTGTGTGTGTGTGTGTGTGTGTGTGTGTGTGTGTGTGTGTGTGTGTGTGTGTGTGTGTGTGTGTGTGTGCACGGATAGGTTCAATGTGGAGGACACATTGCTCTGTGTGTTAGTACAGTGTGCAAAATAGATCACTTTTCTTTAAATCTAAAAGTTTTACAAGTCTGTAAGAATTGTTTTCTGAGTTCAGGTGTGTGTGTGTGTGTGTGTGTGTGTGTGTGTGTGTGTGTGTGTGTGCGCACAAAGGTGAAGATGGTATCACATCTGTCCTCAGTTGTGACTGGGAAGCCGCATTTTATCAGAGTCCCTAAAGTCCCTCAACCAGCTGTCAATCAGCAGGTGTGTGTGTGTGTGTGTGTGTGTGTGTGTGTGTGTTTGCATGCATATGTGTGTGTATATATCATGACATGAGGTAGCTGTAGCTCAAGCGGTCACTTGGCTAATGCATCATGTGTTGAGCGATCACGCTGCACTAATCTAGAACAGTGAAGTGCTCTAGAACAGTGAAGTGAAGTAACGCTGCTGCTCCACACACACACTCTTTTGGGTTCTTCACGTTGTAGGAGAACCCGCCCCCAAGTCCCACGGAAGCTGCGCAAAGACGATTGGAGAAGATCTTCGGTGCATCTGTAATTCTTGTTCTTTCTTTCTCATTTTTTGACTCTGGATGTGTTTTACTCTCAGTGTTACTGTAATGTGAAGCTACACAGACAAGGTGGTAGATTAGAATCCAGCATTAGTCGAAATGCTCACGGCAACATGGTGGCGCAGCGGCAAGAGCTTCCTCCTGATAGCTGCTAGCCCCTGGGAGCGATTTACAGCTCGGGGGATGGAGGTGCCGTTTCCCTGTCCATCCATCCATCCATCCATCCATTAGCTTCTGCTTTATCCTGCACTAGGGTCGTGTGGGGGTGGGGGAGTTGCCTAGGGTCGGGGGGGTGCCCAGGGTAGCGGAGTGGGGGTTAGGGGGGTTGCCCATGCCCATCCAGAGGAGAACATTTCGGGCGCTGGGCAGATACACCCAGGACAGGACGCCAATCTATCACTGGTCACACCCTCACTCACACACAGACACACTTTATATGGGGCAATTTGGAGAACTCAATTAACCTTGATCCATGTTTTTGGACTGTGGGAGGAAACCGGAGAACCCGGAGGAAACCCACGCGGACACGGGGAGAACACGGAAACTCCACCTAGATTGGGATTGGAACCGGGAATCCCTAGTGCTGAGAGGAGAACATGCTAAACACTAAGCCCCCGTGCCTCCCTGTTTCCATGTCCTCCTGGAGATTTCCTCCAAAGACATGCTGATGTAGATCACGCAAACGAGAAATACAGCATTACAGAACCGCAGAGGGTAAAATAAATCCAGGAACCTTTGTTCGGTTCTAATTCCACGTTTTCTCCTTTAATGCAGCGTCCTCTGAACGTCTGATTGTCCTGTCTGTGTAACATGGTGCATGGTTTGTCCTCGCTTGCTTTTCTTTGAATATGAAAAGTCCTGCAAGTGACTGATGATATAAACGTGTTTGACTCAAACTGTAATCCGCTCCCTTATCTGTCAATAGCTGTGACCTAAATGCCCCACTAAACTCTAGGATTTTGTTTAAGAACTTGAGGCTACATCAGTAAGTGAGAAAACATCGAGGTTCTAATTTGTACACATGTGAGTAAGGGAGGGAGTGAGGGAGTAAGGGAGGGAGGGAGTGAGGGAAGGAGGGTAGGAGGGGGTGAGGGAAGGAGGGAAGGAGTGAGTAGGGGGTGAGGGAAGGAGGGAAGGAGGGTAGGAGGGAGTGAGGGAGGGAAGGAGTGAGTGGGTGAGGGACTGAGGGAGGGAGGGAAGGAGTGAGTAGGGGGTGAGGGAAGGAGGGAAGGAGTGAGTAGGGGGTGAGGGAAGGAGGGAAGGAGGGTAGGAGGGTGTGAGGGAGGGTAGGAGTGAGGGAGTGAAGGAGGGAGGGAAGGAGTGAGTGGGGGGTGAGGGACTGAGGGAAGGAGGGAGTAAGGGAGGGAACTTAGTGGTTAGCATGTTCTCCTCTCAGCGCTAGGGATTCCCGGTTCGAATCCCAATTTGGGTGGGGTTTCCATGTTCTCCCCGTGTCCATGTGGGTTTCCTCCCGGTTCTCCGGTTTCCTCCCACAGTCCAAAAACATGGTTTAAGGTCAAGTGAATTCTCTAAATTGCCCCATATAGAGTGTGTTTGTGAGTGTGTGCCCAGTGATTGATTGGCATCCTGTCCTGGGTGTATCTGCCCAGTGCCTGAAACGTTCTCCTTTGGATGGGCATGGGGAACCCCCCCAAGACCCTAATAGAGGATAAAGCAGAAGATAATGGATGGATGGTTATTATTATATACTATTATAGTCTTTAAGTAAACCCTGATGTTTCCATCCATACATTGTCTTCCGCTTTATCCTCTATTAGGGTCGCGGTGGGGTTCCCCATGTCCATCCCGGGGAGAACATTTCAGGCGCTGGGCAGATACACCCAGGACAGGATGCCAATCCATCGCTGGGCACACACTCACTCACACAGACACACTCTATATGGGGTAATTTGTAGAATTCAACTGACCTTGATCCATGTTTTTGGACTGTGGGAGGAAACCGGAGAACCCGGAGGAAACCCACGCGGACACGGGGAGAACATGGAAACTCCACTCAGATTGGGATCGGAACCGGGAATCCCTAGCGCTGATGTTTCCCCTGTTTTTAAATCTTAACCCTTTCATTGCATCTGTTTTCTCATCTCTTCTCTCATTGGTTTCCATCATTCAGTGCGTTTTGGTTCTAAACTCTCCCGCTCGGTCGTCCATCGTTTTGGTTCTAAGCTCTCCCGCTCGGTCGTCCATCGTTTTGGTTCTAAGCTCTCCCGCTCGGTCGTCCATCGTTCTGGAGCTTCTAACCTTTAACTGTATGATCTCTGATCTCCATCCTGTTGCTGTTTTCTCACCTGCCTTTCTGTTTCTTCTTCACCTCCTGTTTGGTTGGCACTCGTTCGGCTCGGCTGGTTACTGCAGCTGGAGCCCGTGCTCAGTGCCTCACTGTCCACATCCTCACCCGCCCGAGACGAGAGCGCCGCCGCCGGCCTCCCTGGCAGTCTGGCTGCGGTGTGTTCTCGAGTGACCTGCTGCAGTGTAAGCTTCCATTCTGTCAATTTCTCATTATTCATGCTTTTAAAAATCGTTCATATTATTTATATCTGTATTCAATGGGAAACCATCCATCCATTATCTTCTGCTTTGTCCTCTATTAGGGTCGCGGGGGAGGGGGGGTTCCCCATGCCCATGCCCATCCAGGGGAGAACGTTTCGGGCGCTGGGCAGATAGACCCAGGACAGGGCGCCAAACTATCGCTGGACACACACTCACTCACACAGACACACTCTATATGGGGCAAGTTGGAGAACTCAATTTACCTTAATCCATATTTTTGGACTGTGGGAGGAAACCGGAGAACCCGGAGGAAACCCACGGGGACACGGAGGGAACATGGAAGCTCCAGCCAGATTGTGATTCGAACCAGCAATCCCTAGCTGAGAGGAGAACATGCTAAACCACTAAGCCACCGTGCCACCCCAGTGGGAAACTATATTCAGACAATTGTTGATGGAGATCTCCCCGTGTCCGCGTGGGTTTCCTCCGGGTTCTCCGGTTTCCTCCCACAGTCCAAAAACATGGATCAAGTCAATTGAGTTCTCCAAATTTCCCCATATAGAGTGTGTCTGTGTGAGTGAGTGTGTGCCCAGCGATGGATTGGCGCCCTGTCCTGGGCCTATCTGCCCAGCGCCCGAGACGTTCTCCCCTGGATGGGCATGGGGAACCCCACCGCGACCCTAATAGAGGATAAAGCGGGAGATAATGAATGAATGAATGTTTTTCGGTGTAAAACACAACTCACATGAGCTCACCAACTGTCCTCCTTCTGTCCACCTTCTGTCCACCTTCTGTCCACCTTCTGTCTAACTTTTAACCAACTTTTGTCCATCTTCTGTCCACCTTCTATCTAAATCCAGACCTCTGAAGGGCTCCATTCAGGCCAATAATCATTTCGTCGTACCTATAAATGGTCTATATTTGTAGCTAGCGGACCGAGTCGTCAGTCAGGACCCTTAAACAAAGCCTTTAACCCGTCTTTACTCTACAGCAGCCCCTTTCTCCTTTAACATCCTCGTTTTCTGATTATTTTCACCCTAGTTCTGATTTCAGCTCCGTATTTTCTGGTGATGCTTAACATCAGCTGTATTGTGTTCATCTTTTGGTTTAATTCCCATGCTTCTGCTTCTCCTTCTTCTTCTTCTTCTTATTATTATTATTATTCATTCATTATCTCCCGCTTTATCCTCTATTGGGGTCGTGGTGGAGTTCCCCATGCCCATCCAGGGGAGAACATCTCAGGCGCTGGGCAGATACACCTAGAACAGGGCGCCAATCTATCGCTGGGCACACACTCACTCACATGGACATACTCTATATGGGGCAATTTTGAGAATTCAATTGACTTGATCCATGTTTTTGGACTGTGGGAGGAAACCGGAGAACCCGGAGGAAACCCACTTGGACACGGGGAGAACATGGAAACTCCACCCAGATGGGGATTCGAACCGGGAATCCCTAGCGCTGAGAGGCGAACGTGCTAACCACTAAGACACCGTGCCGCCCCTTATTATTATTATTATTATTATTATTATTATTATTATTATTATTATTATTATTTAGGGGTGAGCTGCAATATTCGACGATTCGATTCGGAGAACCATAGTCGACTATGAACCTCATAGTCGAATGTACCATTTTGACCACATGGGGGTGCCCATGGCTGCTGCTAAGCATTAGTTTTTACATGAAATGTCTGTTTTCGTTAAATATATAGCCTTTTGTCAAATAAAATCATCATAATTTCTAGAAAAAAAATAAAAAACAAAAATAAAAAAAAGGTTTTCTTTTGTTAGAAAAACAAGTAAAATATATAATTTTTTTTTTAAAAACTATGCTTATAGCGCCATCTTGTGGTGAAATTTTAACTGATTCGACTATCAGTCGACTATAGGGAAAATCTGATGAATCAGATTCGACTATGAAAATCCTTAGTTGAATATACCCCTATTATTATTATTATTATTATTATTATTATTATTATTATTCTGCTGCTGTGAGAGCGTCTGATCCGACTCGTATGTCTCGACTCGACGACTTTTGATTTGTGCAGTGCAGCTATTTTTGCATCCCACCTGCTGTTGTCACGTCCTCCGTCATGTCACCTTGTATTATCTGCTCGGCGGTCCGTCACTGGTCTAAAGCAACACATCCAGTTCGCTAAGCTGCAGAGAACACCGGGAATTAACAGCACCGACCATTCAAATGCTTTATTAATGTGAGAAGTCGAGTGTTTATCAGTCGCGTGATCGGAAACATGATCGGCCACCATGCTGTAAACGAGGAGCTCGGGAAGCGCAGCCCGCTCTGGTTCCGTGCCGGCGTCTCAGAACTGGTGTTGTGTAGTTATCACATGGGGAATTTGTAAAGCTGTGAGGTTTGTGGCGTGTAACACTGTTCTTGCCTCCCGCTGCTGGCTCGCCGCGCTGCAGGGACGAGTGGAGGAGGATCCCGTGGCCGTACTCCAGGCGGCGCATGCAGTGGCCGCCCAGCCCAAGGTCTGCAGAACGCTGTGTTCTCCTCGAACCCTGTGCTGTGTGATTGCTGTGATCTGTTTGCCCTTTCACCATCCCAACAACCAAACCCCAGCTGCTCTTCAATTCAAACATAATGTCAATATACACCTGCCGGCCACTTTATTAGGCACACCGCCATGGTTCTATACTCACTATATAGAACATCAGCTTCACTGATCATATAAATGGACTTCTCTTCCATTCTGTAGCCCGTCTGTTCCTCTACATACTTTGTTTGTCCTCTTTACTCTGTTCTCTGTTGATCAGAACCCCCACAGTGCAGGTATCGTTAGGGTGGTGGATGATACCCAGTACTGCAGTGACACTGTTAGAGTGGATGTGCTGGCTCAGAGACGCATCCACCTCATCGCTCCATCTTGTAACATCAGAGACAGAATGTCATAGTGGTGTGAATCTGAAAATAAAATTGTTACTTAGTCGCAAAATGGATTCAGAATCGCAAAATCGATTCAGAATCGAATCGTGACCTCAAAAATCAGAATGGAATCGCCAGACACAGAGATTCACAGCCCTATGACCTACTGTCTCTGATGTTACAAGATGGAGCGATGAGGTGGATGTGTCTCTGAGTCAGCACCTCCACTCTAACAGTGTCACTGCAGTACTGGGAATCAGCCACCACCCTAACGATACCTGCACTGTATCCGAATCGAAAAATCGATTCCGAATCAATTTTTCGACGGTTTTTCGATTCGTAAACTATTTTTTCAGATTCGGAAGCGATTAATTTATTTATAAAAAAATTTTTCCGATTCGAAATCTTTTTTTTTTTTTTTTTTTTTTTTTTTTTTTTTTTTTTTTTTCCGATTCAGGGGCGATTTTTTTGAATTTATTTATTTTTTCCCGATTCGGAACCGAATTTTCAACGTTTTTTCGATTCGGAAACAATTTTTTTCAATTCGGAAACTTTTTTTTTTCCGATCCAGGGGCGATTTTTAAAAATGTTTTAATTTAATTTTATTAATTAATTAATTAATTAATTTTTTTAGATTCGGAATCGATTTTTGAACGGTTTTTCGATTCGGAAACAATTTTTTTTGATTTGGAAACTTTTTTTTTTCCGATTCGGAAGCGATTTATTTATTTATTTATTTATTTAAAAAAAAAATTCTCGATTCGAAATCATTTTTTTTTTTTTTTTTGATTCGGAACCGATTTTTTTCGATTCGGAACAGATTTTTCGATTCTGTATATACAGTGCCAACGCACTACTAGAATACCACAAACACAAAAAAAACATTCTAGCCTAATCACCGGATTGAAGTCTCAAATAGAAAACAAAGTGGTATGGACATCTAGCTGCATGTCTAACCTTTATTGCCCTGCACATAACCTAAGAGCATACGAGGCGTTTAACATACAAACAAATCTATTGCATCCGTGATGGTTCTCAGTCCAGAAGTGCGCAACACTAACACACCACCACCATTCCAGCATCACCACAGTTCTGAGAACCATGATGTTCGATCTAATAATGTGGCCGGCACGTGTACCCAATTCGGCGCCGTCCAGCTGGGTGTTTTGTTGCAGGTGTGTTTTTGCTGACCGTGCATTTGGTCAGATATGAAATAAATCACTGCACTGAGGGTTCAAACCTGTGTGTGACCACAATTCATTCAACCACCTTAATGTCTAAACAGCATGGTTTACGCCGTTGTTCCTGTACTGGTGTTTTAAAGCACTTCCCATCATGCACTTCTTATTACCATCCATTATCTCCCGCTTTTTCCTCTATTAGGGTCACGGTGGGGTTCCCCATGCCCATCCATGGGAGAACGTTTCGGGCGCTGGGCAGATACACCCAGGACAGGGCACCAATTTATCGCTGGGCACACACTCACTCACACAGACACACTCTATATGGGGCAATTTGGAGAATTCAATTGACTTGATCTATGTTTTTGGACTGTGGGAGGAAACCGGAGAACCCGGAGGAAACCCACGCGGACACGGAGAGAACATGGAAACTCCACCCAGATTGGGATTCGAACCGGGAATCCCTAGTGCTGAGAGGAGAACATGCAAACCACTAAGCCACTGTGCCGCCACAAGCGGAATTAATTAAGGATAAAGTCATTTAACACGATATAGGGGTGGTTTTAAAAATTTTTTTTTTATATTTTACTTGTTAAAAGTTGCTCTTTTTTGATTTCCTAATCTGACCCGAACGGTGGCTTAGTAGTTGGCATGTTCTCCTCTCAGCACTAGGGATTCTGGGTTCGAATCCCAATCTGGGTGGAGTTTCCATGTTCTCCCCATGTCCGCGTTGGTTTACTCCGGGCTCCCCGGTTTCCTCCCACAGTCCAAAAACATGGATCAAGTCAATTGAATTCTCCAAATTGCCCCATATAGAGTGTGTTTGTGTAAGTGAGTGTGTGCCCAGCGATAGATTGGCGCACTGTCCTGGGTGTATCTGCCCAGCGCCTGAGACGTTCTCCCCTGGATGGGCATGGGGAACCCCCCCCCCCCCCCGCGACCCTAATAGAGGATAAAGCGATAGATAATGAATGGAATGTGACCCGAAATGCAGAAGGGCATCTTCTGTTCGGTTCCTCTCAGCGTTGCATGCCTCCTGCATGGCGTGGCTGTAGTCAGTGCATCTTCAGCTGTGTGGGATGTGTTGGGAGTGAAGGTTCTGCCTTTTTCTTCTGCAGGTAAAGACTGAGGAGCAGATCGCTGCAGAACAGGCATGGTACGGAACAGAGAAGGTGTGGCTGGTCCACAAAGATGGATTTTCTCTGGGTGAGTTTTCAGGCTTCTATGCCTTCACAGAAAAATCATCTGGAATATTATTTTTTATAATTATAATTAAAAAAGGGCAGCACGGTGGCTTAGTGGTTAGCATGTTCTCTTCTCAGCACTAGGGATTCCCGGTTCGAATCCCCATCTGGGTGGAGTTTCCATGTTCTCCCCGTGTCCGCGTGGGTTTCCTCCGGGTTCTCCGGTTTCCTCCCACAGTCCAAAAACATGGATCAAGTCAATTGAGTTCCTCAAATTGCCCCATATAGAGTGTGTCTGTGTGAGTGTGTGCCCAGGGATGGATTGGCGCCCTGTCCTGGGTGTATCTGCCCAGCGTCCGAAACGTTCTCCCCTGGATGGGCATGGGGAACCCCCCCCCCCCCCCCCCCCGACCCTAATAGAGGATAAAGCAGAAGATAATGAATGAATGAATAATTAAAAAAGGGCGGCACGGTGGCTTAGTGGTTAGCACATTCGCCTCTCAGCACTAGGGATTCCCGGTTCGAATCCCCATCTGGGTGGAGTTTCCATGTTCTCCCCGTGTTCGCATGGGTTTCCTCTGGGTTCTCCGGTTTCCTCCCACAGTCCAAAAACATGGATCAAGTCAATTGAAGTCTCCAAATTGCCCCATATAGAGTGTGTCTGTGTGTGTGAGTGTGTGTCCAGCGATAGATTAACACCCTGTCCTGGGTCCATCTGCCCAGCGTCCGAAATGTTCTCCCCTGGATGGGCATGGGGAACCCCCCCCCCCCCCCCCCCGCGACCCTAATAGAGGATAAAGCAGAAGATAATGAATGAATGAATGAATAATTAAAAAAATGTTTTCTCTTTGTGTTTGTGATGTGGTGTTTTTTGGATCCTCGTTATGCTCCAGCTACTCTACTGAAGACAGAAGCAGGCGGTCTGCCGGAGGGGAAAGTCAAAATCAAACTGGAACAGGATGGGACCGAACTGGAGGTGGATGAGGATGATGTGGAGAAGGTCAGTCCGTCAGTCGATGCCTCATCAGCTACATGTACATACAAACGTTTGATTATTGTGCTTAGGAATGCTGCTTATGCTTCTAATCTCAATAAATCATATTCCATTAATGCTTTTAAAATGCAGTTCCATCTTCTGTACACAATGACACTTTGACAAATCATCTGGTAAGGATGCTTCCTGGGCGCCTCCCGATGGAGGTGTTTCAGGCAATTAACAGCAGCCAATTCACCTAGAATCCATGTTTTTGGACTGTGGGAGGAAACCGGAGAACCCGGAGGAAACCGACACGGGCACAGGGAGAACATGAAAACCTGGTGTGTGTGTTGGCCTATCAACCTAAAGGTTGGTTTGAATCATAAGTCCACTGAAGTCGCCGATGTGAGATCTTGGGCAAGGCACTTAACACTCGTTGCTCCAGGGGGCTAATCATGCACTCTGATCCCTGTCATCAAGTTGGGGTACTTTGGGTGAAGGCAACACGCCTTTATGACCTCATGTCATTCACCGTCACACACTCTAACTGTATTAAAGCCCTGATGAGCTACACTGTTGGTCAGAGTTGCACAACCATGGGGCTGTAATCCTAGCTCTCCTCACTGAGCATGCCAAATCTATTTGATCAGGCCTTATATTTAGTCTCATGAACCTGAGATTTATTAAGTACAGTATAGCTGCTTACACTTTCTCCCCTTTAGTCTTCTCCTCTCATAGCACTAAACATAGCACTTGCTCACGGCTGCTGGATTTATTTATATATATATATATATATATATATATATATATATATATATATATATATATATATATATATATATATATATGCTATGTTGCTATGATATTTTTAAATTTACAATTTTATTAATTTTAATTTAATTTTAATTCATTTTATTATATGCTGCTATATTAAATTTTTGGTTTTTCATTCATTCATCCATTATCTTCCGCTTTATCCTCTATTAGGGTCGCGGTGGGGTTCCCCATGCCCATCCAGGGGAGAACGTCTTGGGCGCTGGGAAGATAGACCCAGGACAGGGCACCAATCCATCGCTGGGCACACACTCACTCACTCAAACACACTCTATATGGGGCAATTTGGAGAACTCAACTGACTTGATCCATGTTTTTGGACTGTGGGATGAAACCGGAGAACCTGGAGGAAACCCACACGGACACGGGGAGAACATGGAAACTCCACCCAGATGGGGATTCGAACCAGGAATCCCTAGTGCTGAGAGACGAACGTGCTAACCACTAAACCACCGTGCTTATAATAACGGCATCGTGCCTTGAAATGCTGAGACCAAAATCACAGCCATGGTGTATTTTACGGGAACGTGTATTAAAATATCATGGGCTCATTCTGGTTGGGCAAACACAAGATGAGCTACAAAATCCTTCCATAATACAGTCTAGCTCTGAAAATGGTCTTATTTATCCTTATACATAATTTATAGTCCTCACTTTTCCTGGAACTAGACAAAAATCCCTCTCTTAAGGTCCAGCATTACAACACACTTGAGTTCTTAGTGTAGGATTAACGATGTCCGCCTTTATTCATTTAATGTAAGATTTAAGTTTTAAAATTCTACCACTGGGTCAGTGAAACCTGAATTACATACAATTAATTTGATGCACCACATGTTACGTTAATGACAAAGTCTCCTTGAATTAAAATTAAAATGACTGGATTTTTGGAAATGGACTCTGCAAACCCAACCTTAATGTAATTCTGGGGTTTCCCATGCCCATCCAGGGGAGAACGTTTCGGGCGCTGGGCAAATACACCCAGGACAGGGCGCCAATCTATCACTGTGCACACACACACACACAAACACACTCTATATGGGGCAATTTGGGGAATTCAATTGACTTGATCCATGTTTTGGACTGTGGGAGGAAACCAGAGAACCCGGAGGAAACCCACGTGGACACGGGGAGAACATGGAAACTGTTGTTGCTGGTTTGTAAAGAGTATATAAACCTCCCCAGGGTCCTAAAGAGTTGCCCCATAAAGAGTGTGTCTGTGTGAGTGAGTGTGAGCCCAGCGATTATCATTTAATTTTTGTAATCGATTATTTGCTGTGTTATTTAATGTTCTATTTCTGAATAAAGAGATGGAAATTATTTATCCGATTTATTGATTAATCTGAAAAATAATCGACCGATTAATCGATTATTAAAATAATCGTTAGTTGCAGCCTTAATGTCAAATGTCATGGCAATTGACGCAGCGCTGTGGATTTTATTCAGGACACACACTTCACTCGCACGCGCGCACACACACACACACACACACACACACACACACACACACACACAGACTTTCACCCTTATTCATAAGAAGATGTCCATTAGTGTTATCTGAACATGCGTCAGGGGTTTTTCTAAACTTTACTCTCTGTATTGATCAAACTTGAGGATCTATAATGTTCTCCTTTCAGGCGAACCCTCCGTCTTTCGATCGGACAGAGGATTTGGCAACCCTGCTCTACCTGAACGAGTCCAGTGTAATGCACTGTCTGCGGCAGCGGTATGGAGGCAACCTGATCCACACTTACTCTGGACCCAGCATGGTGGTCATTAACCCCATGAGTGCACCATCCATGTACTCTGAGAAGGTACAGTCAGTCACGGTTCTCCTTCTTACAGAACAAGTTTTCTATTTATTTCTTTAGAACATATCACAAGAATATCTGGTTTTATACCAAAAAAGTATTTGTGGAATGGGCCTACAGTAGCAGTCAAAAGTTTGGACACGTCCCCTTCTTGGTCCATTGTCCATTTCATCCTCTTATCATATAGATGTCTTTGTAGTTTTATAATTACAGACTGTAGTCCATCTGTGTTCTTGTTGTTAGTCCCCTGTTGGTTCTCTGTTGGTCAGGAGCATCACAGAACAGGTATCATTTGGGTGGTGGATTGTTTATTGTCAGTTCTGCAGTGACACTGATGTGGTGAGGGGGTTTTAGTGCAGCAGTACAGCTGTAGTTTCATTTGAACACCTCAGTGACACTGCTGGGATAGGACTAATGCACCAACCCAATAATCCCTGCTCTGTGGTGCTAATATTGGGGTTCTGACCATTAGAGAGTAAAGGGGATGTACACAGTATGTACTGTAGAACACAGATGGACTACAGTCTGGAATTGTAGAACTACAAAGTCCATCTTTACAGGAAGTGGAAGAGAGGAGGCGTGTCCAAACTTTTGCCATATACTGTATGCTGTATGTTTGTATTCCAGTTCAAAAGCAAACGTGTATATATATATATATATATATATATATATATATATATATATATATATATATATATATATATATATATGTGTGTATATATATATATATATATATATATATATATATATATATATATATATATATGTATGTATGTATGTATGTACACTTATATATATTTACTGTCCTGAAGCCGCAACAGAACAATGTCAATCAATTATATATATATATATGTGTGTGTGTGTGTGTGTGTGTGTGTAATGTCAATCAATTATATAATGTATGAATTATATAATTTATGAATTATATACAAGTGTGTGTGTATATATATATATATATATATATATATATATATATATATATATATATATATATATATATATATATATATATATATATATATATATATATATATATATACACATGCATGTATGTATGTATGTATGTATGTATGTATGTATGTATGTATGTATGTATGTATGTATGTATGCATGCATGTATATAAAATTATATATATAATTAATAAATTATATAATTGATTGACATTGTTCTGTTGCAGCTTCGGGACAGTTCTATAAATATAACTGTAAATATAAAATAAATTTTGCTATTTATTGAAACTAAAAATGATATTGCGGTGTTATGTTTTTATGTCTGCTATCATATTGTAAGTTGTATTTATACTCATACATTTTTTAATTGTATTTTACATCTATTTTGTATTGTACAGTCGCTGCTGTTACTGAGGTTATGATTCAGACGTGTCTGTGGTGTTTATACTGAGTGTTCTCTCTTTGTGTTCTCAGGTGATGCACATGTTTAAAGGCTGCAGGCGTGAGGACACGGCACCACATATTTACGCTGTGGCCCAGTCAGCGTACCGCAACCTTCTAACCACGCGACAGGACCAGTCCATAGTGCTGCTGGGCAAAAGTGGCAGCGGCAAGTCCACCAACGCCCAGCACCTCGTGCAGTATCTGTTGTCCATTGCTGGCAGCACCGGCAAGATCTTCTCAGGTAAATCAGTAACGCTTATAATCACGTTTAATAACGTTTTCGGAATGTCCAGAGTAAAGAGTGCTCCAGAAAAGGGGGCTGGAAAGATCCAGGTTCGAATCCCGATCTGGGTGGAGTTTCCATTTTCTCTGTGTCCTGTCTGGGTTTTCTGCAGGTTCTCTGGTTTCCTCCCACAATCCAAAAACATGGATTCAAGGATGCATTGGTTCCTCTAAATTGCCCCATCTAAACAGCGTTAATCTTCCTAGTTGGGAAGAAGGATTGCCCCATGTGACCCCAGTAAAGGATTTTAGTGATCAATATAATTAGATGAGATGAACCGAATTTAGCACATCTGCCTCTAAACACTGGGGTCCAGGTTCGAATCCCAATCTGGGTGGAGTTTCCATGTTCTCCCCGTGTCCATGTGGGCTTCCTCCGGTTTCCTCCCACAGTCCAAAAACATGAATTCAAGGTGAATTGGCTGCTCTAAATTGCCACTATTTAAATTGCCCCATCTGAACAGCGTCCAAAATGTTCTGCCCTGGATGGCTAGAGGGATTCACCCTCCTGCGACCCCAGTAGAGGTTTAAGTGTATCAATATGATGAGACATCCAATCTGGGTGGAGTTTCCATGTTCCCCCCGTGTCCGCATGGGTTTCTTCCGGGTTCTCCGGTTTCTTCCCACAGTCATGGATCAAGGTCAGTTGAATTCTCCAAATTGCCCCATATAGAATGTGAGTGAGTGTGTGCCCGGTGTTAGATTGGCACCCTGTCCTGGGTGTATCTGCCCAGCGCCTGAAATGTTTTCCCCTTGGATGGGTATGGTGACACCTCCCTTCCCCCCGCGCGACCCTAGTAGAGGCTAAAGCGGAAGATAATGGATGGATGGATGGAAATTGCCCCTATCCAGACATGCTAACCACTACTCCACCATGCTGCCCTCACTTCAGTTTCTCATCTCATTATATTGATTACTCACGCTCTTTACTCAGGTCACGGGGGGAGAATGTCCAGGGCAGACCATTTTGGGTGCTTTTTAGATGGGGCAATTTAAATAATAGTAATTTAGAGCGGTTAATTCACTTTAAACCCATCTTTTTGGACTATCCAGGGCCCTATCCAATTTGCCCCTATATAGTGTGTGTCTGTGAGAGAGTGTGGGCTTGGTGTGATGATGGATTGACACCCTGTCCTGGGTGTGTCCCCCCCCCCCGCCCCCATAGTTCTCATAGTCCCGGTCCTCACTGACAGTATGGATGCTGCGGGTTGCCAGATGGTAACATCTGCGTATGACTGATCGCAGCTTCATTGCTAATGAGTCACATTAGGATCATTGTGGTAATTAGCTTTGCTCATTAAAGCATCGTTAACCCCCCCCCCCATGTCCATACGCTGAGAACAGGAGCTGTGTGCGTGTTCTCTGATCACATTACACCTGGAAACATCTCCTCTGCGTCAGGCAGGGGGCAGGGGCGAGCTCATTACTGTGAGAGTGAACGCTGAGCTTCCTCCTCAGGTGAGAAGTGGCAGGCGGTCTCCACTATTCTCGAGGCCTTCGGGAACTGTGCCACCTCCATGAACTCCAACGCCAGCCGCTTCTCTCAGATCGTCTCGCTGGACTTTGATCAGGCCGGGCAGGTGGCCTCTGCCTCCATCCAGGTGAGTTTTCTACCCCGTGCACACAGCCCCTCGCATGTCCTCTCAGCTGTTAATGTCTCTCCGCCTGGCTGTGCAGACGATGCTGCTGGAGAAGCTGAGGGTAGCCAAGCGGCCGGAGCCGGAGTCCAATTTTAACGTCTTTTACTACATAATGGCGGGGGCAGACACCACCTTGAGGTCAGTGCTTTGTGTATGTGGGTTATCATCACAATGGGATTTTACTAGGGGTGAGCTGCAATATTCGCTGATTCGACGATTCGATTCGGAGAACCGTAGTCGACTATGAACCTCATAGTCGAATGTACCATTTTGACCACATGGGGGTGCCCATGGCTGCTGCTAAGCATTAGTTTTTTACATGAAATGTCTTTGTTTTCGTTATATATATATATAGCCTTTTGTCAAATAAAATCATCCTAATTTCTAGAAAAAAAAAGAAAAACAAACAAAAAAAAAGGTTTTCTTTTATTAGAAAAACAAGTAAAATATTTTAAAAATATATATTTTTAAAAAACTACGCCCTTAGCGCCATTTTGTGGTGAAATTTTTAACTGATTCGACTATCAGTCGACTATAGGGAAAATCTGACGAATCAGATTCGACTATGAAAATCCTTAGTTGAAGACACGCCTAGATTTTACAATTAATAAAGTAAAGATCTGCTCCGTCTTACCTTCACTCTATGTTTCCAAAATTCACTCCAATTCGTTCCCTGTGCTCTAGTTAGTGATGGATGTCGCCTGATCATTTAACTCCATATTGTTTACCACTGCTATTATTATTATTATTATTATTATTCATTATTATTATTATTATTATTATTATTATTATTATTATTATTATTCATTCATTCATTCATTCATTATATCCCGCTTTATCCTCTATTAGGGTCGCGGTGGGGTTCCCCATGCCCATCCAGGGGAGAACGTCTCGGGCGCTGGGCAGATAGACCCAGGACAGGGCGCCAATCCATCACTGGGCACACACTCACTCACACAGACACACTCTATATGGGGCAATTTTTGAGAATTCAATTGACTTGATCCATGTTTTTGGACTGTGGGAGGAAACCTGAGAACCCGGAGGAAACCCACGCGGACACGGGGAGAACATGGAAACTCGAAACTGGGGATTCGAACCGGGAATCCGTAACACTGAGAGGCAAACGTGCTAACCACTAAGCCATTGTGCCGCCCTATTATTATTATTATTATTATTATAAAGTTCAATTTATATAGCACCTTTTGAGAACCCAAGGACGCTTCACAATCCATCCATCCATTATCCTCCACTTTATCCTCTATTAGGGTCACGGAGTGGGGGGGGTTCCCCATGCCCATCCAGAGAAGAACGTTTTGGGCGCTGGGCAGGACAGGGCGCCAATCTATCACTGGGCACACACTCACTCACACAGACACACTCTATATGGGGCAATTTGGAGAATTCAATTGACCTTGATCCAATTTTTTGGGTTGTGGGAGGAAACCGGAGAACTAACTAAATGTAAATATAATATAGAATAATGTACACAGAACAATGTACTCTTATTTATTTACTACAGAATGTGATGGATGCAAATTTTATTTACTATTGTCATTAAATATCGTCCCCAAACTCGGAGTACCAAATATGGGCGTAACCCATTGACTAAAAGAGTCGTTTATCGAAAACAAAATAGGCTTTTAAAGTGAACACTGATTGCTGAGTAACAGGATTCCGTTTTTTTCACCATTCTAACACTGCCATCTAGTGGCCAAATTAGAGAACACATTTCTAAAAACAGCCACAACAGGTTTCGTGCTCATCAGGAATAAACTCACTGTTTAAATGAATCTGTATTTTATGATTGTAAATAATGTATTGTATTTCACACAGCCCAAGGTGTGTGTTATTGACAATAATGTCACGGCTGGACAAACAGCTCAGCCAATCAGATTTAAGGACCTGAACTACCTGTTTAATAATGTGATGTATCATCAGAATACTTTTTAAAGAGTAATATGCATCTTTCTTTATTCCCACAGAACCGAGCTGCACTTCAACCATTTCTCTGAGAACAACACGTTTGGAATCATGCCTCAAACAAAGGTAGAACCTCCCACTTTATCCTCTATTAGGGTCGCGGTGGGGTTCCCCATGCCCATCCAGGGGAGAACGTCTCGGGCGCTGGGCAGATAGACCCAGGACAGGGCGCCAAATTCATCGCTGGGCACACACTCACTCACACAGACACACTCTATATGGGGCAATTTGGAGAATTCAATTAACTTGATCCATGTTTTTGGACTGTGGGAGGAAACCGGAGAACCCGGAGGAAACCCACGCGGACACGGGGAGAACATGGAAACTCCACCCAGATGGGGATTCGAACCGGGAATCCCTAGCGCTGAGAGGAGAACATGCTAACCACTAAGCCAACGTGCCGCCGAACATACCATAATACTTTTATTAGTAGCTTGTTCCATGCTTGTTTCAAACCCTCTGCTGAATTACCAGGTTTAAAGGTGTGTTTCTATTAGCCTCTCATCAAATAGCCCCCCCCCCCCCCCCCCCGACACACAAACACCTCATGATGAATGTGTAATTTAACATTAACTTAATAATTAAAGCTATTAATACTATGAATGTGTGTGTGTGTGTGTGTGTGTGTGTGTGTTTACCCAGAAAATCAGCCCCCCCCCCCCCCGACACACAGCAATTTACACCTCATGACGTGTGTGCATGTGTGAATTTAGGACCATTAACTTGAATAGCTTTGAGGTTTTAGGGTCAAGCTATTAAAGTATTAAATGATTGTCTTGTAGTGATTCAATAGTGTGTGTGTGTGTGTGTGTGTGTGTAAGGGGAACTCTTTACACACTCACAGTGTAGGGTCCTCGTGTAATAATTGTGTGTGTGTGTGTGTAAGGCGTGTGGGTGCGTGTGTGTATAAGGGAGACGCTCTTTACCCACAGAATGTGGAGTCATAAGGGATTACACACTCACAGTGTAGGGTCCTCGTGTAAGAATTGTGTGTGTGTGTGTGTGTGTGTGTATAAGGGGACCTCTTTACACACTCACAGTGTAGGGTCCTTGTGTAATAATTGTGGGTGTGTAAGGGGACCTCTTTACACACTCACAGTGTAGGGTCCTCATGTAATAATTGTGTGTGTGTGTGTGTGTGTGTGTGTGTGTGTGTGTGTGTGTGTGTATAAGGGGACCTCTTTTCACACTCACAGTGTAGTGTCCTCGTGTAATAATTGTGTGTGTGTGTGTGTGTGTGTGTGTGTGTGTGTGTGTGTGTGTGTGTGTGTGTGTGTGTATAAGGGGACCTCTTTTCACACTCACAGTGTAGGGTCCTCGTGTAATAATTGTGTGTGTGTGTGTGTGTGTGTGTGTGTATATAAGGGGACCTCTTTTCACACTCACAGTGTAGGGTCCTCGTGTAATAATTGTGTGTGTGTGTGTGTGTGTGTGTGTGTGTGTGTGTGTGTGTGTGTGTGTGTGTATATAAGGGGACCTCTTTTCACACTCACAGTGTAGGGTCCTCGTGTAATAATTGTGTGTGTGTAAGGCGTGTGGGTGTGTGTGTGTATAAGGGGACCTCTTTACACACTCACAGTGTAGGGTCCTCATGTAATAATTGTGTGTGTGTGTGTGTGTGTGTATAAGGGGACCTCTTTTCACACTCACAGTGTAGGGTCCTCGTGTAATAATTGTGTGTGTGTGTGTGTAAGGCGTGTGGGTGTGTGTGTGTATAAGGGGACCTCTTTACACACTCACAGTGTAGGGTCCTCATGTAATAATTGTGTGTGTGTGTGTGTGTGTGTGTGGGGGGGGGGGTGTTCTCTTTAAAAACAAGCTACCAGCCAGCTACAAGCTATTTTTTTTAAAAAAACCTGCGGGGGGAAAAAAAAAAAAAAATAATAATAAATAAAAATATATATATATATTAAAGCAATGAGGTATGAAAGAGAAAGAGAAAAGAGGCGTTTACACCACTTACAATGCTTTCCCATGTTTTATTCACAATAACACACAACCTCTTGTGCCTTATTGCTTTTGTAAAATGGTTACAAACACACTATAATAAAAGCAAATTTTAATTAATAATTTTAATTTATGGTCTTCTGTGAGTAAATCTAGCCCCGTTTGTAAAGGTGTCACTGATTTCTAAGCAACAGGATTCAGGGTTAGTGCTGATCAGTAATCAGCTCACTGTTTATATTAAACTGTATTTTCATTAATAGTAAATATTTCAAATCTAGCTCTCCATGTTCACACATTTTACACATTGGGAATAACAGGAAAAACAAACTAAGGAAATGGAATTAAGTCAGCATCTCTAACTCCGCATCTCCCTGCATTGTATTGTATTTCTTATCAGATTTCTTTTAGTTAATACAAATTAAATCAGATTAAATTGAATCTCAGTTTGTTTCTCTGTAATTCAATAGAAATGATCATGTTAATGATGCACATTATCCCTCTGTTCATAAATAAACCAGACTTTTTATTATTAAACTGAAACTAACAGAGGTTTAACCACTTGAGGGCAGTGTTGGACCTTTAAAAAAATCCCTCTTATGCAAGAAACCCAAGTTGAAAGAATGACTAAAGAATCTGCAGACAGTGCTGTGATTATTAAGTGATGCTAAATGCATGGGCGCTTTACATATTTATTTATTTTGTAAACTTCATCTTGAAAATTCCTTAATTTTCGGCGTTTTTAGGGTTAAATGTGTGACTTTAATGTGAGCGTTAATCTCACTGTAGTGGCAACTCACTCCGTCATTCTTAAGCTTGCTCCTTCATGCTGAGGCATTAAGTGTTTTTAAGAAATACCTTAAGATGCATCTTCTCCGCAACCACTTACACTAATTTATCTGGAGCGTGGGTGTGTGTGTGTGTGTGTGTGTGTGTGTGTGTGTGTGGGGGGGGGGGGCGCATTGATTCAGGTCAGGAGTCCATCCATCCATCCATTATCTTTCGCTTTATCCTCTATTAGGGTCGCGGGGGGGGGTTCCCCATGCCCATCCAGGGGAGAACGTTTCGGGCGCTGGGCACCCAGGACAGGGTGCCAATCTATCGCTGGGCACACACCACACACTCTATATGGGGCAATTTAGAGAATTCGACTGATCCATTTTTTTGGACTGTGGGAGGAAACCGGAGAACCCGGAGGAAACACATGCGGACCTTGGGAGAAGTTGGAAACTCCACCCAGATTGGGATTCTAACCTGGAATCCGTAGCTGAGAGGAGAACATGCTAACCACTAAGCCACCGTGCCGCCCGGGTCAGGAGTCAGGGTTGATAATACTGCAAGTCTGTAACTTACTCAGTTGTGTTCTGAACGTAACCGACCTGAAGTTCAGACCTGATGGAGGAACCAGGTTCATGTGGGAATTCCGTACTCGTGGCTTGTTAAGTATCTGTGTTTATTAACAGGGGGGTTTAGTGGTCAGCACCCGAAACGTTCTCTTCTGGATGGGCATGGGGAACCCCCCCAACGACCCTATTAGAGGATAAAGCGGAAGATAATGGATGGAAAAGAACTAATTACACAAACGACAAACAGGGTCCAAATAGGGGGCGCTGATGAACCATCAGCGACCGATAGAAGGCGCTGAATTATCATATTCATATCAAATTCATATTTGTATATGATGTGTCAGTAGATGATCTACACTACTGAACGATCGAATCGAATCAAATGATGTTTTACTGTTTTATAGCTACCATATTAGGCTTTAATTGTATATTATTGCTCATTTTATTAATTGTCTGCACTGGGAGTAACGGCAGTCAGGTGTTGTAATTATGGCTGTATTCAACTAAAGATTTTCATAGTCGAATCTGATTCGTCAGATTTTCCTTATAGTCGACTGATAGTCGAATCAGTTAAAATTTCACCACAAGATGGCACTAAGGGCGTAGTTTTTAAAAAAAAAATATATTTTTTTATATTTTACTTGTTTTTCTAACAAAAGAAAACCTTTTTTTTTTTTTTTTTTTTTCTTTTTTTTTCTCTAGAAATTAGGATGATTGTATTTGACAAAAGGCTATATATATATAAGGAAAACAAAGACATTTCATGTAAAAACAAATGCTTAGCAGCAGCCATGGGCACCCCCATGTGGTCAAAATGGTACATTCGACTATGAGGTTCATAGTCGAATGCGGTTCTCCGAATCGAATCGTCGAATCAGCGAATATTGCAGCTCACCCCTAGTTGTAATCATAATTATGTAGTAGGATACTACATGTTCTCCATATTTATATTTATATCTATCTCAGCCTGCACTGTTTTTTTTACTGCTGCACTAGCACCTTATTTCTTTTTAAATACACAATTATGCACAAGTTTACAGGTGTGTTTGTGTGTGTGTGTGTGTGTGTGTGTGTGTGCGGATGAGGATGGCTATTTTGGGTGTGTTTTTGTTACTTCTGTAATGTCAGTTTATTGTGCACTGTGAGCTACTGTCACCAAGGACAAATTCCTTGTATGTGTGAGCATACTTGTCCAATAAAGTCTGATTCTGATTCTGATTTGTGATGTAACTGATCTTTAATGTTCTAACCTTGTCTTCTCTACCTGCATGTTGCATGCTGAATGCAGAGACTGAAGAAGGTAAAAATACAACCTCCTGCGACCTAAACCTCTTTTGTTGTTGCATGCTGATGCCATTTCATTCATTCATCCATTATCTTCCGCTTTATCCTCTATTAGGGTCGCGGTGGGGTTCCCCATGCCTATTCAGGGGAGAACGTTTCGGGTGCTGGGCAGATACACCCAGGACAGGACGCCAATCCATCGCTGGGCACACACTCACTCACACAGACACACTCTATATGGGGCAATTTGGAGAACTCAATTGACTTGATCCATGTTTTTGGACTGTGGGAGGAAACCGGAGAACCCGGAGGAAACCCACGCGGACACGGGGAGAACATGGAAACTCCACCCAGATTGGGATTTGAACCGGGAATCCCTAGCGCTGAGAGGAGAACGTGCTAACCACTAAGCCCTCGTGCCGCCCTGATGCCATTCATTCATTCATTCATTATCTCCCGCTTTATCCTCTATTAGGGTCGCGGTGGGGTTCCCCATGCCCATCCAGGGGAGAACGTCTCGGGCGCTGGGCAGATACACCCAGGACAGGGCGCCAATCCATCGCTGGGCACACACTCACTCACACAGACACACTCTATATGGGGCAATTTGGAGAACTCAATTGACTTGATCCATGTTTTTGGACTGTGGGAGGAAACCGGAGAACCCGGAGGAAACCCACGCGGACACGGGGAGAACATGGAAACTCCACCCAGATGGGGATTCGAACTGGGAATCCCTAGTGCTGAGAGGCGAACGTGCTAACCACTAAACCACCGTGCCGACCTGATGCCATTTCATATTTATTTATTTTTAAGTCTCATTCGCCCCTAATGTTCTCGCCATGCTTCTGCCTGAAAGCTGAACTGATTGATGTGCAGACTGAGGCATCAGAACATGGCCGTCCTTTGAGGCGCCGTCGCTCTGATGTCTGTTGTGCTTTACATCGTTATAGACATTTCATTTCAGTGGAGATTTTGTTTTGCTTCCATCCAAACCTGATTCTAAAGCTTTCTGTTCTCCGGCTTCGTTTGTGTCCAACATTTATCCGTTTCCTCCGAGAGCCGTTTTTTCTTCTTCTTTCCACTCTTCTGCTTGAGCTGCTTTTAGCGCCGCCGCTTTCATGTCTCCGGCGTTTCACTGTTTACTTTTAACATGGGGACTGTAATATCCAACTGTGAAGCCTGTTTATTTAAGCAGACACATTGTCTGAAGTTTCCGCATGTATGTAATGAAGCTTGTTTTGCGTTGGATGGAGGTAGAAATCCAGTATGCAAAGTAGGGATGAGACATGTCATCATTTTTGCAACAGTTACAATTTAAAATTAATTAATCTAACGAGTGCTTCAACATCGTCATGACAATATTCATAAAAAAATATGTATTATATTTACGTTTACATTTGGTCTTTTAGCAGACGCTTTTATCCAAAGCAAAAACTAGTGCTGCAACTTGCGTGGAGAAAAAAAAATTCGTCCTTACAGAAAAAAAAGTAGTTTTTGGATAAGTACTTAAAAAAAAAATTTTTTTACTTTGATTTTTACAAAATAATAAATTTTTTGAGTTAAGCTTCAGGAAAATATTTTTTTCTGTTATTTTGTGTTTACACTAAATCAATAACAAAGCTTAAAGCATCCTGCACTGTTCTATTAAAAATTATTTTTCAACTATTTACAATTAAAAATGTTACAATTTATTAATCTAAAGAGTGCCTTAACATCATCATGACAACGTTCCAAAACATTAGACCATGTGCCGCAACTCGCATGGAACAAAAATTATATCAAATAATATAATATATAAATATAAAAAAATATTTAAATTATATTCATTCATTCATTATCTCCCGCTTTATCCTCTATTAGGGTCGCGATGGGGTTCCCCATGCCCATCCAGGGGAGAACGTCTCGGGCGCTGGGCAGATACACTCAGGACAGGGCGCCAATCCATCGCTGGGCACACACTCACTCACACACACACACTCTATATGGGGCAATTTGGAGAACTCAGTTGACTTGATCCATGTTTTTGGACTGTGGGAGGAAACCGGAGAACTCAGAGGAAACCCACGCGGACACGGGGAGAACATGGAAACTCCACCCAGATGGGGATTCGAACCGGGAATCCCTAGCGCTGAGAGACGCACATGCTAACCACTAAGCAACCGTGCCGCCATTTAAATTATATAAATAATTTTATTTTAATTTTAAAATATAAATATATTTTATAAATAATATAAAATTATATATATATATAAAGAAATATTTAATGTCCTTACAGTAAAAACCTAGTTTTTGATTAATTACCTCAAAAAATATTTTTTTCTTTGATTTTCTCAAAATAATACATTATTTTTAGTTAATCTTCAGAAAAAGCACCGTTTTTTTGGTAACGAAATGTTACAATCTGTGATTTTCTTGGTAAAGTTATAATCATAATAATATAATATATGATAATATAATCATAATAATCATATACTCGTTATTATATTTCAATAATGGAACCATCTGTACCATCTCAACCCTCATGCACAGTGAAGCTCCATGTCTGATATTACAGTCCCATGATGAATGTTCACTTCTTTATATCAAAAAGTCATGTGACCATTACACAGACCTCAGTATTTTTTAGAAACCATGGATTTGAATCTTTTGATCTTTGATTTGGATATGAAATCTGAGTGTTTTAGCACGTTCAGGTTCTAACCCGTGTGTTTCTGCTGACAGTTGGTCGCAGGCAGTTTGCTCGTCATGAGTGGGCTCAGAAGGCGGCGTATCTCCTGGGCTGCACCCTCGAGGAACTTTCCTCCTCCATCTTCAAGCATCAGTCCAAAGGGACCCTGCAGAGATCCACTTCGTTCCGTCAGGGCCCTGATGATGTCGGCGCTGGAGAAAACCCAAGTACTTCATCTTCTCCCATTATCTGAATCAATACTAGGTTTGCAGCCCACACAGAGGAGAACGTTATGGGCGCTGGGCAGATACACCCAGTACAGGGTTCCAATCCATTGTTGGGCACACACACACACACACACACACACACACACACACACTATCCTTTTCATTCATTCATTATCTTCCGCTTTATCCTCTATTAGGGTCGCGGTGGGGTTCCCCATGCCCATCCAGGGGAGAACGTCTCGGGCGCTGGGCAGATACACCCAGGACAGGGCGCCAATCTATCGCTGGGCACACACTCACTCACACAGACACACTCTATATGGGGCAATTTGGAGAACTCAATTGACTTGTTCCATGTTTTTGGACTGTGGGAGGAAACCGGAGAACCCGGAGGAAACCCACGCAGACACGGGGAGAACATGGAAACTCCACCCAGATGAGGATTCAAACCGGGAATCCCTAGTGCTGAGAGGAGAACGTGCTAACCACTAAACCACCGTGCCGCCCCCACACACACTATATAGGGGCAATTTAGAGCAGCCACTTTTCCACAAATCTTTGTGTTGGACTGTGGGATGAAACCGGACAACCCAGAGGAACCCCACATGACACGGGCAGAACGTGAAAACTCCCCAGGTGCTGTGTACAAGGTTCCACTGCTCTGGGCTTGTGTGCTCACTTCACTCAGTGTGTGTGTGTGTGTGTGTGTGTGTGTGTGTGTGTGTGTGTGTGTGTGTGTGTGTGTGTTTGTCACTGCACTGATGGGTTAAATGCAGAGGACTAATTCCTCTTTGTGTGAGTACAGTTGGTGAAATAGATCACTATCACTTATTATGACTTATTGATGTAATGGGGGTTGTGGTGGCTCAGTGGTTAGGGTGTTGGACTATCAATCTGAAGGTTGGGGGTTCAAATCCCAGGTCCACTGAAGTTACCAATGTGGGTCCTTGAGCAAGACCCTTAACCCTCATTGCTCCAGGGATGTTGTGATTAACCCTGTGTTCACCTTGTAAGTCGCTTTGGATAAAAACGTCCAATAAATGACCAAATGTCATGTAAATGTAATGTCAATAGCATGTCACGGCTGGATAAACGGGTTAGCCAATCAGATTCAAGGGCCGGAACTACTTTCTTGTATCTGAACCTGAATCTGAAGAGTAACTCGAGTTGAAAGCTAAACGTGGTCAGACTGCTGTGTGGAACCCTATGGAGAACTTCAGTTAAAGGCGTGTTGATCACTCCCTCAGGTACCAAGATCACGGCTCTGGAGTGTCTGGAGGCCATGGCAGCTGGACTCTACGCAGAACTCTTCACTCTCGTCATCTCCCTCATCAACCGGTCAGCCCTGACTCTCATCCCTTCCACAGTCCTCACCCATAGACTAAACTAATGGAGCGCGGCTGATTTCATTTCATGTGCCGCTCTAAAGTCAGAAGGCTTTTCATCTCCACCTAAAGTCGACTCGCTTTCAGTTCTGTATTTTCTCCTCATATTTATCAGTCAATCGAAACTCAAGCAGTCCAGTAAGTGCCTGAGCTTCAGATCTGCACCTTTATTCAACAATATTCACTGTAATCAGAGAAAAGTGTGTGGAGCGACTGAGGTCTGTTTATTGTGCCATTGCACTGTTAAGAGCAGACTGATTTCACGGCTCACGGCTGCTATATTTAAATTTTATTTTTATTTACAATTTTTTTTATATTTACATTTATATTATACTTGCTATATGTAATTTAAAAAAAAAAAAAAAAATATATATATATATATATGTATATATATATTTTTTATTTTATTTTTTTTTCTAACATCCATCCATCCATTATCTTCCACTTTATCCTCTATAAGGGTCACAGGAGGGTTCCCCATGCCCATTCAGGGGAGAACGTCTCGGGCGCTGGGCAGATACACCCAGGACAGGGCGCCAATCTATTGCTGGGCACACACTCACTCACACACTCTATATGGGGCAATTTGGAGACTTCAGTTGACCTTGATCCATGTTTTTGGACTGTGGGAGGAAACCAAAGAACCCGGAGGAAACCCACACGGACACGGGGAGAACATGGAAACGCCACCCAGATTGGGATTCGAACCGGGAATCCCTAGAGAGGAGAACATGCTAACCACTAAGCCACCGTGCTGCCCTACTTTTTTCCTCACATAATATTGAAATAATAATAAAAAAAAATTAAATTCTAATTTAAAATTTTTAAACTACCCCGTGGGGTAAACTGGGTCTGTGAAACATAATTTCGTCTACATTTCATGTTCCACATGTTCCGTAAATGACAATAAAACTTCCTTGGATCCTTGATGCAGCGACGCCGCTTATTACTGACTGCTAAAAAAAAAAGCCATTTTATTAAAATTGTCAATTGCATCTCAAGGATTCAAGGAGTTTTATTGTCACATCACCTAGTACTGGGGTACTGGTGAGTGAAAAACTTATGAGCAAGCGCCCACAACTGTGCAAAAAAAGTGATATTTACAAATATAAGAAAGAAAATATACAATAAATTTGAAATGAATTTAAAATATAAAAATATAAAATATGAAAGATGAGAAGGGTATGGAAGAGGGTGTATGTGGGAGTGTATGTGGGTGCTGTGTAGGGGTGTAGGTGGTAATTGTCCGAGTATTGTCTGGACCACAAGCTGGTGCTGGTTCTAAACCGGGTTCTGTTGTTTGGGTTCTGTTTCAGAGCTCTGAAATCCAGTCAGCACTCACTGTGCTCGCTCCTGATTGTGGACACGCCGGGTTTCCAGAATCCTCGGCTGGCCAAACGAGGAGCCACATTTGAGGAGCTGTGTCATAACTACACACAGGAGCGCTTACAGGCTCTGTTTCACGAGCGCACATTCGTACAAGAGCTGGAGCGATACAAGGAGGTACCAACCACCACCCATGTGCATGAGGTCATTTAGTTACAGGCTGTACAAAAGAGTTTATTATTAATTTATTAATTACACTATTTAATCCTCTGAAATAACCAAATTGTTCTGAAAAGATTATTTTTACATTATATTAATTTTTATTATTAATATAATATAAAATATTCTTTGATTTATGATCTGCAAACCCTTAGTGGGTGAAAAATCCATTTTATTTCTTATTTTCTTGCCCTGTGACTAAAAGTTTGTTCTCGTTGTAATTTGTTAAATTTATTATTAATGCTATTATTATTTTTTATAGTCATTTTAGCAGACACTTTTATCCAAAAGCCACTTACAAAGTGAGCTCAGCATTGATACAGCATCCCTGGAGCAATTAGGGTTAAGAGTCTTGCTCAAGGACCCACAATGGTAACTTCAGTGGACCTGGGATTTGAACCCACAACCTTCAGGTTGACAGCCCAACGCTTTAAGCACTGAGCTACCACACCTTACATAATTAATGATGCACCAATCGCATATATTTGGCTGAAAAATGATTTGAACAAAGTCAGCTGCATGATGCTGTGTATTTAAGTTATTAAGCTACAAGAGCGCGTGCACTAGGAGCGCGAATCTCTCAGTGTCTGGCGATTCGATTCCGACTTTTGAGGTCACGATTCGATTCAGAATCGATTTTCGATTCAGAAACGATTTTTCGTTTAAGAAACGACTTGAGCGCATTTAAAAAAAAAAATCTTTTTAAATGCCTTGGCAGGACTACAAATCGTGATTCTTTGAAGAATCATTTTTTTCCGATTCAAGATTTAAAGCTTTCTTGTCATATGCACATATAGAAAAGTGTTTCCCTGTGCAATGAAATTCTTACTTTACCGTCTGCCCTGGATGAGTAAGAAAAGTAATATAATAATAATAATAATAATAATAATTCCATCCATCCATTATCTTCCGCTTTATCCTACATATATTAGGGGGGGGGGGTTCCCCATGCCCATCCAGGGGAGAACGTTTCGGGCACTGGGCTGATACACCCAGGACAGGGCACCAATCTATCACTGGGCACACACTCACTCACACAGACACACTCTATATGGGGCAATTTGGAGAACTCAATTGACTTGATCCATGTTTTTGGACTGTGGGAGGAACCTGGAGGAAACACACGCAGACGCGGGGAGAACATGGAAACTCCACCCAGATGAGGATTCGAACCGGGAATCCCTAGCGCTGAGAGGAGAACATGCTAACCACTAAGCCAACGTGCCACCCGGGTGTAGAATTGGTGCAAAAAAATGCTTTAGGACTATGAAGTGGTCATCAGCTCAGCTGTTCATGAGTCTAATGGGCGTGAGGAAAAAAGAGTTCTTTGCACCCCTAGTGGCCATTATCATCAATTATTTTTTATTTATTTATTTTATGAACTTTTTGGTCACCGGGCAGAAAATGTTCAATTCTTTTTCTCTCGTGTCCTAATCCTAGTGAACTAATGAGCCCTCTGTCCTCATTTAGGAAAACATAGAGCTTGCATTAGATGACATAGAGTCCAGTACATCTTTATCTGTAGCCGCTGTAGACCAGGCCTCGACCCAAGCGCTGGTAAGCACCGCCGTACTCACACCGTTCACCTTGCTATCTCTGCAGCAGTCCACAGATCATCACACTGACCTCCCGTCTGCGGTCTGGCACTTTTCTCTGAACCGCTGCCTCTCCAGCTGTTTCCAGTCGCAGAATCTTTTATCTGCTTTCCATTCCAGACCCGGTTGTTATTGGATGTTGTCTGTAATGCAGGTCGCTCTGCCCTCCCCCTTTGAGACGATGCAGGAATAATAATTCTGCCTCGTTACTCTAATACTCGTCTTGTTTTGAGGCGAACCCGGCTCCTCTTGCCTGTTTTTTTTCCATAAAGCACATTTTGGGGATTTGGGGACCTGCATCCATGTGATTAAAGGTAATCGAGATTTATAGTCTGAATCTTCTGCGCTCGGTTATCAGTGCAGAAACGGCCCCACTGCTCCTCGTATGTACAATGATAATGAGTTTATGTCGTGCCGTGTTTGATATTTCAACATGAGGTAAACGTTAAGCACAGAGCAGCGTGAGCTCCGGTTTCAGCCGTTTATCAGACCTGCGTTCTACGCCTTCAAGCCTTATTTTAACAACTCTGTCGTAAACAATACAGAAAATACACAATAAAAATTATTAGCACAAAGCAATTAACATACAGTAGCTGGCAATTTGGAGAATTCACTTGATCTTGATCCATGTTTTTTGACTGTGGGAGGAAACTGGAGAACCCGGAGGAAACCCACTCGGACACGGGGAGAACATGGAAACTCCACCCAGATGGGGATTCGAACCGGGAATCCCTAGTGCTGAGAGGAGAACATGCAAACCACGTTAGTGCAGCAGTGCTCATTCATTTATTATTCATTGTCTTGTAATCCTCTATTAGTGTTGTTGGGGGAGGGGAGGGGGTTCTCCATGCCCATCCCCATCCAGGTGAAAATGTATCAGGCACGTGGCAGATACACCCAGGCCAGGACGCCATTCCATCACTGGGCACATTTACACACTCACTCTATATAGGGGCAATTAAAAGCTGACAATTTACCTTGAATTCAGATACACCCAGGACAGTGTGCCAATCTATCGCTGGGCACACACTCACTCACATAGACACACTCTATATGGGGCAATTTGGAGAATTCAATTGATCCATGTTTTTGGACTGTGGGAGAAACCTGAGAACCCGGAGGAAACCTACATGGAGACGTGGAGAACATGGAAACTCCACCCAGATTGGGATTCGAACCAGGAATTCCTAGCACTGAGAGGAGAACATGCTAACCACTAAACTGTGTCGCCCTACAGTATTATTATTTAATTAGTTTAGATTATAGGTAATGTTTTCAGGCTTTGATCTAGGTAATAAAAGCTAATTAATAACGAACAATGCTTTTGTAAAAAAGCTGCCATCAGGCCAGTAGCATAAAGCGATGATGATGATGATGATGATGAGGAGGAGGAGGAAGAAGCCACAGTAAGTCATTACTGCCTTTAATTGTTTAATTGGAAAGTCACACTACACTGTTTTAATCGCCTTGCAGACGGCACTGCGCCGTGTCCTTAATGTGAGCCTTTAATGAGAAATCTGAGGCTGATCGCATTTTATTTGCCAGCTGGTGGGGGTGTGTGGGTGGGTGGGGTGGGGTGGGGGTGTGTGGGTGGATGGGGTGGGGTGGGGGTGTGTGGGTGGGTGGGTGGGGTGGGGTGGGGGTGTGTGGGTAGGTGGGTGGGGGAGGGGGGTTAAGATAATTCGGGAGGCGCTTGTGCGTTAGATTCATGTTGTGGAAGTGATGGCTGTGTATGTGTCAGGTGAGGACGCTGCCGAGGACGGACGAGGCGCGCGGGCTGCTGTGGCTGATGGAGGAGGAGGCTCTGCAGCCCGGGGGCTCGGAGGAGACCCTGCTTCAGCGCCTCTTTAGCTACTACGGCACCACCGAGGGGGAGGTTAAAGGTCAGCAGCATGTCATGGTCTTCTCAACTGATTTGCCTCAAGGCTGAATCCAAATGGAATTTTCACCTTCAGTGCCATAAAGTCCTGCAGTGTTCTGTTCAGATTACATCAAACCTGAGATCTATATTTAGAAATTTATTATTATTATTATTAGTATTATTATTATAATCATTATTATTATTAGTAGTAGTATTATTATTATAATCATTATTATTATTATTATTATTATTATTATTATTATAATCATTATAATAATAATAATAATAATAATAATTATTATTAGTATTATTAGTATTATTATTATAATCATTATTATTATTAGTAGTAGTATTATTATTATAATCATTATTATTATTATTATTATTATTATTATAATCATTATTATTATTATTATTATTATTATTATTATTATAATCATTATTATTATTATTATTATTATTATTATTATTATCATTATTATTATTATTATTATTATTATTATTATTGGGTGGCATGGTGGCTTAGTGTTTCCCGGTTCGAATCCCCATCTGGGTGGAGTTTCCATGTTCTCCCCGTGTCTGCGTGGGTTTCCTCCGGGTTCTCCGGTTTCCTCCCACAGTCCAAAAACATGGATCAAGTCAATTGAATTCTCAAAATTGCCCCATATAGAGTGTGTCTGTGTGAGTAAGTGTGTGCCCAGCGATGGATTGGCGCCCTGTCCTGGGTCTATCAGCCCAGCGCCTGAGATGTTCTCCCCTGGATGGGCATGGGGAACCCCACCGCGACCCTAATAGAGGATAAAAGCGGGAGATAATGAATTATTATTATTATTATTATTATTATTATTATCATTATTATTATCATTATTATTATTATTACCCCCCCATATTAGCTTCATCTGTTTGTCTGTTTGTCTGGTAAGAAGTTTGCAAATTATATTTCACCCACTTCCCATTATCCCATCAAGCTCAATCAATTAAAAATGATCAATTAATTAACTATCCATCCATCCACACTCTATATGGGGCAATTTGGAGAATTCAGTTGATCTTCATCCATGGTTTTGGACTGTGGGAAGAAACCGGAGAACCTGGAGGAAACCCACGTGGACACACGGAGAACATGAGAGGAGAACATGCTAACCACTAATCCACTGAGCCCAATTAATTAACTAATTATTCATTTATCCTTCCATTATCTTCCGCCTTATCCTCTATTAGGGTTGCGGGGTGTTCTCCATGCCCATCCAGGGGAGAACGTTTCTGGCGCTGGGCAGATAGACCCAGCACAGGGCGCCAACCTATCACTGGGCACACACTCACTCACACACACACACACACACACACACACACACACACACAGACACACTCTATATGGGGCAATTTGGAGAACTCAGTTGACCTTAATCCATGTTTTTGGACTGTGGGAATAAACCGGAGAACCCGGAGGAAACCCACGCAGACACGGGGAGAACACAGAAACTCCACCCAGATGGGGATTCGAACCGGGAATCCCTAGTGCTGAGAGGAGAACGTGCTAACCACTAAGCCACCATGTCAGCCCAATTAATTTAACTAATTAGTGTTATTTAATTAATTTTGTTTTCTATGGATAAATTAGTGATTTTCTACTAAATTTTCTGCTTCACAAGCAGAATTAATTTAGGAGAAAGTCATTTAACACCATATAGGGGTGTTTTTAAAAAATATATATATTTATATTTTTATAAATAATATTTTGCTTGTTTTTTTATTTCATTTTGCTTTTTTAACGCCACTTGAAGTTCAAGCTCATTTCTTTACAGTGTTTTTTATAAAAGTACATTTGTCACAAAGCAACTTTATAACGTTTTATAACCCCACAGAGCAAGCTGCACTACTTCATAACACAGTTCCTGTGAAATTCACTGATCCTCTGTCTGAACTACTTTCCAGTTTCGAACCTGTTACTGAAGAGTGAAAAGGCTCATCACTTTCTGCTGGGACACAGCCACGGAACCGACTGGGTGGAATATGATGTACTTGGCTGGTTAAGTCACGCTAAACAGAACCCAGCCTATCAGAACGCTGTCATCCTGCTGCAGGACTCTCAAAAGTAAGTTACACTGCAAACCGCACGGCAACCACACGGCAACCACACAGCAACCGCACGGCAACCACATGGCAACCACACAGCAGCATATTTCCCCATGCCCATGCAGAGGAGAAAGAAAATCCAAATACATAACAAAACAATGGACCCATCAAACAGTCAACATAAAAACTTAACTTTTTTTTTTCAGAATCAGTTTTATTTGCCAAGTATGTTACACACACAAGGAATTTTGTTCCGGCATGATGGTGTCTCTCTTGTAAATTGCAATTTACTGTATTTACAATTTACAGTTAGATTTACAGAATCAGAATATCTTTTTTTACCAGGTATTATGAAATGAAGGTGCCATACTTTCGGTGTCACATACTTAAATTTACACAAATAAAGAGATTTGAAAGTCAAAGTCAAAGTAGGCTTTGAAATTCAATTCCTTCACATGTTCTATACATACAAAGTAATCGAAATTACGTTCCTCGCTGTCCCACGGTTACAGACATTTAGACATAAAACAAGAAAGTGAAATGCAGTGTGATGTAACGGAATTTAACAGTAAAAAAATTTAAATACTATGATTTTTTAGTGACAATGAAAGGCAATGTAAATGCGAATTAAATAGTAACAGTAATGATAATAATAATAATAATAATAATAACATAATAACTATAGTAATAATAGCAATAACAATAATAAATAGTAGTAATATTAATAATGCCAATAAAAAAAAAAGTAATAAATAATAATATATGATTTGTAATAGTAGTGTGGGGTTTTGTAGGGTCGTGGGGGGGGGGTTCCCCATGCCCATCCAGGGGAGAACGTCTCGGGTGCTGGGCAGATACACCCAGGCCAGGGAGCCAATCTATCACTGGACACACACTCACTCACACAAACACACTCTATATGGGGCAATTTGGAGAACTCAATTGACTTGATCCATGTTTTTGGACTGTGGGAGGAAACCGGAGAACCCGGAGGAAACCCACGCAGACACGGGGAGAACATGGAAACTCCACCCAGATGGGGATTCGAACCCCTAGTAACACCAATCCTAAAAGTTTGAATTGCTGAGTGGGATTTGTTTCGTCTCATCGTTCCTAATGTTCCGCAGGAAGAACATCAGTGGGCTTTTCATGGGCCGATCGGGTGGAGCCACGGTGATGTCCGGCTCTATAGCCGGTCTGGAGGGTGGCTCTCAGCTGGCTCTACGTCGCGCCACCAGCATGAGGAAGACCTTCACCACGGGCATGGCAGCGGTGAAAAAGAAGTCGCTCTGCATTCAGATCAAGCTGCAAGTGGTGCGTAGCAGAGAAGTCTGTTCTACGTCTTAATCACAGTGTTTCGGTCGGGTGATTCAACCGAGCGTCCACGTCGTGTGTCTGTCAGGACGCCATGATCGACACAGTGAGGAGATCCAAGGTGCATTTCCTGCACTGCCTCGTTCCTAAAGCAGAAGCTCTGTGTGGGGATCCGCGTGGTCTTGGCGAGAGCGGCGAAACCGGACTGATGCAGCTGGACGTGGTGCAGCTGCGCGCTCAGCTGCGGGGCTCCAAACTGCTCGACGCCCTGCGCATTTACCGCCAAGGTAACAGTGACCAGGAGAAAGGGGGCGTTGTTTGTTTTATGGTCATGGGCGGCACGGTGGCTTAGTGGTTAACATGTTCTCCTCTCGGCACTTGGGATTCCCGGTCCAAATCTCAATCTGGGCTGAGTTTCCTTGTTCTCCCCGTGTCCGTGTGGGTTTCCTCCGGGTTCTCCGGTTTCCAAATACATTGATTAGTAAATCGCATGCTCCAAATTGCCCCATATAGAGTGTGTGTGTGTGAGTGAGTGAGTGTATGCCCAGCGATAGATTGGCGCCCTGTCCTGGGTGTATCTGCCCAGCAGATCTGCTCTGAAACGTTCTCCCCTGGATGGGCATGGGGAACCCCCCCGCGACCATAGTAGAGGATAAAGCAGAAGATGATGATTGGATGGTTTCATCATCATTTTGCAGACACTTTTAATATATTAATATAGTTTATTATAAAATGGGTATTTCCGGTCCTTAAATCTGATTGGCTGAGCCGTTTGTCCAGCCGTGACATTATTGACAATAATGCACACCTCTGAGCACTTCACATTCGTGTTGATTCATGATATACAATACATTATTTAAAATCCTGTTTAATCCCGGTTAATATAAACCTATATCCTGTTACTCAGCAATCAGAGTTTACTTTAAAAAAAAGGGACTATATTATGATGTGGAAGACCAGATTTATATATACATACACACACACACCAACACAATAATAAAAAAAGTAAAAGGTTTGATTAATAAATGCATACATTAATATGAATTCATCCATCCATCTATTCATTCATTCATTATCTTCCGCTTTATCCTCTATTAGGGTCGTAGGAGGGGGTTCCCCATGCCCATCCAGAGGAGAACGTTTCGGGCGCTGGGCAGATAGACCCAGGACAGGGCGCCAATCTATCTCTGGACCCACACTCACTCACACAGACGCACTCTATATGGGGCAATTTGGAGAACTCAATTGACTTGTTCCATGTTTTTGGACTGTGGGAGGAAACCGGAGAACCCGGAGGAAACCCACATGGACACGGGGAGAACATGGAAACTCCACCAAGATGGGGATTCGAACCGGGAATCCCTAGTGCTGAGAGGAGAACATGCTAACCACTAAGCCACCGTGCCGCTTTCATCCATCCATCCATTATCTTCCACTTTATCCTATATTAGGGTGGCAGTGGGGTTCTCCATGCCCATCCAGGGGAGAACGTCTCGGGTGCTGGGCAGACACACCCAGGACAGGGCGCCAATCTATCGCTGGGCACACACTCACTCACACAGACACACTCTATATGAGGCAATTTGGAGAACTCAATTGACTTGTTCCATGTTTTTGGACTGTGGGAGGAAACCGGAGAACCCGGAGGAAACCCACGCGGACACGGGGAGAACATGGAAACTCCACCCAGATGGGGATTTGAACCGGGAATCCCTAGCGCTGAGAGGAGAACATGCAAACCACTAAACCACCCTAATATGAATTCATTCATTAGAAATCTCACAATGGCCTTGCTTTCTCTTAAAGGTTACCCCGATCACATGGTGTTCTCCGAGTTCCGCCGCCGCTTCGACGTCCTGGCACCCCACCTGACCAAAAAGTATGGCCGTAACTACATCGTGATGGATGAAAAGAAGGTGAGGCTGCGTTCCTTTGCTTCTCCACCTCTCACGGAGCAGTTTCATGAGCGAAAGTGAGATTCTGACCGAGCAGGAGAACCGGAGCTTAATGAGAGTCGTTTCCAGCTTAAAGTCCTTTTTTTACTGTCCTGACTGTTTTAGTGGCAGAACAATGAAACAAATAACACTTTTAACATTCAGTCCGCTCTATTAAACATTCAGCCCCGCTCGCTTAATTCTCCTCAGGCAATTAAAGGCTTTAAGGCCGAAGCTTGAAACTTATTATGCTGATAGATCTTACAGTTTAATGTGTTATAGTTTAATGTGACTCTGGTTTATTTGTGAGAGGAAGGAGTGATTGTTGTACATTTGCGGAATTAAAACCTTATTTATACAGTTTAAAAAAAAAAAAAAGTTTTTAATGGCAACAGCAAAGAATACAAAGTGTGTTATGTAGATGAATAATGCATCACTGTGTGAATCAGCGCTGCTGGACAGAATCAGGTTGATTGCTGGAATCACGTTGTTTAAAAGCTTTGATTTGATTCACTATATAAAATATATATAAAAGCAAAAAGAATGGTGCTCAATACAATTAAATATTAGTAG
>JAFMOC010000058.1:3460000-3465000 GCA_019802505.1 Corydoras sp. C115 | reverse complement strand
TATATATATATATATATATATATATATATATATATATATATATATATATCTCGATTGCCCACTGATGGATTGGTGTCCTGTTCTGGGTGTATCTACCCAGTGCCAGAAATGTTAAGAATGATAATACTAATTACAGTTATGGAATATTTAGTGTGCACATTAATTATTAGGTCATTAATTAGGTCATTTTTGAGAAGTGATCTGGATGTGGTTTGATCCGCCAAAAATAATCAGTTCATCTCTCTGTGTTTAATATTGTTGACTGTCTGACTTCACTGTTTCATATTTGAACAATTATGAATTAGCAACCTTCACATTCAAAACCTATTCTGTTTTAACGATAATGAGCTTCTTTCTTCTTTCTTTCTTACTTTGGTCTCTTGTTTGCTGTTGAAGTCTCAGTCTTTAGTCCGAGCCTCTATAGGCTCACCGCTGTATAGAATGACAGCGTGCTGCAGTCAATAACCAGCCCCGGCTCCAGACTGCTTTCCTGCTTTTGATCTGAAGAAGATGACTAGTTTATGGTGGAGCTGCAGATAAAAGCTTGACGGAGAGATTCGGTCGGCGTCCTCGTCTGTAGCAGTAATTGAATCTGCAGCGCTGCTTTACTCTTCTGTAGATGCTCTGTCCAAACTCCAGCTGGAAAACTGATTGTACCTCCGGGGCAGTAAACAGAGCCTTTCTTTTTAATGCTGATAATATGCTAATGAAATAAGAAGTGGCTGATGAAAGATGGGAAGGGTTCAGTGGGATTCCTGATTTAATCAGCGTGACGGGAGGTGGAGCTCCTCTAACACGCTGACTGCCATCATGAAGAGAAAACGGACGAAAGTGAACGCACTGAGGATTTAAACGTGCCGTTTGCAAGACAACTCGGTGCTTAAAACCTGTTTTATTTTGTTTCACAACCAAATCGGGGCAGTCATGGGCTTGTGGTTAAGGAACCAGCCTTGTGACCTGAAGGTCTCCGGTTCGATTCCTGGTTCCACCAAATACCACGGCTGAAGTGCCCTTGGGGAAGGCACCTGACCCCAATTGCTTCCCGGGCGCCGTATTCAAGGCTGCCCACCGTTCTGGGCACATGTGCTCACTTGACGTGTGTGTGTGTGTGTGTGTGTGTGTGTGTGTGTGTGTGTGTGTCACTGCACGGATGGGTTAAATGTGGAAGACAAATTCCTCTGTGTGTAAGTACAGTAGGCAAAAAAAATGCCTACTGTACTTAAAAAAAATTAACTTTATCACTTTAAATGCAAAAAACATCTTTAGATCTTTTACTTATATCTAAATAACTCTAATAATCTAGAACTGGGGTGGCACGGTGGCTTAGTGGTTAACATGTTCGCATCTCAGCGCTGGGGGTCGAAGTTTAAATCCAAATCTGTTTCTAAAAGTGGGTTTCCTCCCACAGTCCAAAAACATGGATTCAAGATAAATTCCATCCATCCATTATCTTCCCCTTTATCCTATATCAGGATCGTGGGGGGGTTCCCCATGCCACACCCAGGACAGGGCGCCAATATACCACTGGGCACACACTCACTCTATATGGGGCAATTTGGAGAACTCAATTGACCTTGATCCAGGTTTTTGGACTGTGGGAGGAAACCGGAGAACCCGGAGGAAACCCATGCGGACAGGGGGAGAACATGGAAACTCCACCCACATTGGGATTCGAACCGGGAATCCCTAGTGCTGAGAGGAGAACATGCTAACAACTAAACCACCGTGTTGCCTCAAGATAAATTGAATTCTCGAAATTGCCCTATATAGAGTCTGTTTGCATGTGTGCCCAGTGATAGATTGGTGCCCTGTCCTGTTCTCCCCTAGATGGGCATGGGGAACCCCTCGCGACCCTAATAGACGATAAAGTGGAAGATAATGGATGAATGAATGAATCTTGAACTGCAGAACATCATGCCCCGATGTTCTATGCAAAGCTTTCTTTTTCAGTACTATGTATACACATGTAGGTGTCTACTAAAATTGTCTGGCTTTACACTCCACAACAAATTGTGTAGTGTCTGAATGTAAAGGTTAGGAAACCAGCCTTGTGACCCGAAGGTCTCTCCGGTTCTATTAAGTACTATGTCTAAAACACCAAACTGGTCCTCGGGCTGCCCACTGTTGCCCTCTTAAAATAGCACCCAAAAAATCTCATAGATAAACATGGCTTTGCACTCCACAACAAATTGTGTAGTGTCTGTATGTAAAGGTTAGGAAACCAGCCTTGTGACCCGAAGGTCTCCGGTTCTATTAAGTACTATGTCTAAAGCACCAAACTGGTCCTCGGGCTGCCCACTGTTGCCCTCTTAAAATAGCACCCAAAACATCCCATAGATAAACATGGGGACATTTTGTGTGCTGGTTGAAGTAGACGACGTGGGCAGCCTTGTTTTTGGTGCCCAAAGACCAATTGGGGTTGGGTGCTGGTTGAAGTGAGCAACAGTGGGCAGCCTTGTATACGATGCCCAAAGACCAATTGGAGTTGGGTGCTGGTTGAAGTGAGCAACAGTGGGCAGCCTTGTTTTTGGTGCACAAAGACCAATTGGAGTTGGGTGCTGGTGGAAGTGAGCAACAGTGGGCAGCCTTGTATACGATGCCCAAGGACCAATTGGGGTTGGGTGCTGGTTGAAGTGAGCAACGGTGGGCAGCCTTGTATACGATGCCCAAAGACCAATTGGGGTTGGGTGCTGGTTTAAGTGAGCAACGGTGGGCAGCCTTGTATACGATGCCCAAAGACCAATTGGGGTTGGGTGCTGGTAGAAGTGGACAAAAGTGGGCAGCCTTGTATACGATGCCCAAAGACCAATTGGAGTTGGGTGCTGGTTGAAGTGAGCAACAGTGGGCAGCCTTGTATACGATGCCCAAGGACCAATTGGGATTGGGTGCTGGTTGAAGTGGGCAACGGTGGGCAGCCTTGTATATGATGCCCAAAGACCAATTGGGGTTGGGTGCTGGTTGAAGTGGGCAACGGTGGGCAGCCTTGTATACGATGCCCAAAGACCAACTGGGGTTGGGTGCTGGTTGAAGTGGGCAACGGTGGGCAGCCTTGTATACAATGCCCAAAGACCAATTGGGGTTGGGTGCTGGTTGAAGTGGACAAAGGTGGGCAGCCTTGTATACGATGCCCAAAGACCAATTGAGGTTGGGTGCTGGTTTAAGTGAGCAACAGTGGGCAGCCTTGTATACGATGCCCAAAGACCAATTGGGGTTGGGTGCTGATTGAAGTGGACAAAGGTGGGCAGCCTTTTATACGTTGCCCAAGCACCCAACCCCAATTGGTCCTCAGGCACCATATACAAGGCTGCCTACCGTTGTCTACTTCAACCAGCACCCAAAACGTCCCCTAGATAGACATGGGGAACCTCCCACGACCCTAGTCTCTAGTAGAGGATTACGCAGAAGATAATCAGATGAGATCAGATTATTTAAGTTTTAGTTTAGTTGGTGACTGGGTTGCTTCTCTATAGCCACATACAGAGGGCACTTACAAGTTGTATCTGTACAGGTTTTTTTCAGAGCCGGTGTTCTTGCTAAGCTGGAGGAACAGAGGGACCAGCAGACCAGACGGAACATCACTCTCCTCCAGGCCACCTGCAGGGGCTATCTCGCTCGACAGGCTTTCAAAAAGAGGAAGGTGAGTCTCGTTCCATTGTTCTAATGTACAGTACTAAGATCATTTAGAACCCCAATATCACGATGGACGACTATAATTAAGTACGTGACTGTTTTTTGGCCAGACAGTGTGATTTTACTTGGTTAGCACGTTCGCCTTTCAGTACTAGGGACCCCCATGACCCTAGTAGATGATAAAGCGGAAGATAATGGATGGATGAAGTCTTAGGCAGGCGGCACAGTGACTTAGTGATTAGCACGTTCTCCTCTCAGCGCTAGGGATTCCTGGTTCGAATCCCAATCTGGGTGGAGTTTCCATGTTCCATGTCCGCATGGGTTTCCTCCGGGTTCTCCGGTTTCCTCCCACAGTCCAAAAACATGGATCAAGGTCAATTGAATTCTCCAAATTGCCCCATATAGAGTGTGTTTGTGTGTGTCCAGCGATAGATTGGCGCCCTGTCCTGGGTGTATCTGCCCAGCGCCCCAAACGTTCTCCCCTGAATTGGCATGGGGAACCCCCCGCGACCCTAATAGAGGATAAAGCGGAAGATAATGGATGGATGGATGGAGTCTTTGCTGAATGTGCTTCTGTGTCTGATCAGTGTGTAGTGCAGTGGTTGAGAGGCATTGTCCATAATGACCATCAGCGAGTCCAGGAGCTCCACACCCACGACATCACCGGCCTCATCACCAGATCTGCCAACACAGTCATTTTGCATTATGAGCCACTCTTCTGCTGTGCCATTGATTCTGAGTTATATCAATAATTTCCCACCGCAAATAAAAGCAGCCAGCAGTTTATCACTAATTGCCGCAGCCTTTTAGCGTCTCCTTCTCGTTTGCTTTCTTTAGAAAGCCAGCAGTCATGTTTGAATAGAAAATGCACTCACTGACAGCCATCGCTTACAAGCTGCAGGACATATGCCGAGGCGGGACTGTTAAAGAGCAAGCAAACACAATTTTGCGGCATGTTAAGCCTCTTGCAGCGTGACAGATTGCCCGTAGGATGCTCCCCATTACCCGCTCTCACCCTCATGTACTGAATCTTACCCTTCCATGTGAGTCGTGGCATCCTCACTTGGCGGACGATGCACATTTAGCTGACAACTTGTGCTGTTGTGTGGTTAACTACGTAGTTGCTGAGTCGGCTCAAGGATTCCGCAGGCAGAAACGTTTCTCCATGAAGTTCAAGTAATTTATTTATATAGCGCTTTTTACAACAGTACCATTTACTGTACACATTTAGCTGACAATTGTCACAAAGCAGCTTTACAGAATGAAAAGCCTTTAAACCCCCAAAGAGCAAGCCGAAGCGACAGTGGCAAGAAAAAACTCCCTGTTATGTTGTTATTTAAGGAAGAAACCTTGTGAGGACCAAGATTCAG